>BGPR01033256.1:0-17066 GCA_013235015.1 Araneus ventricosus | reverse complement strand
ATATTGGACGATATTAATCTGCAAACGAATTTGAAAACTTGAAAAATATCTAAGCATACATAGTGTACTGAAATTTAAAAGATATTTTATTTTAATTTGAGTATGTTTGAGTCCTTAGTCCTGGTAAATCACATGGAAGCACAAAATCAAATTACTCTGAAAATATCACAAAAATATCTCGAGGTCTCGGGGCCTCCCAAAATTTCTTGGTACTCGTCAGAAAAGTATATTGCATTATGATAAGAAAGTAAGCAATTTTTGAATCTTTTTCTTAAATTTTGAATCAAAAAATGAAATTTTAAATATCAAAATATTGAAGCCTACACCAATGCAAGAAACTAAAACATGAACAATCCTTAAAACTCATTTTTCTGAATTTATTGGTAGTACTTAGCTAAGTCTCAAGAGGTCAATAGAGACCTCAGATCTTGGAAAAGGATAAATGCACTAGTTTTTTCACACAAAAATCTCCCTGTAAAAATGATATTAGAGATTTCATCCGCTGTTAATTTAAAAGTTAAAAGGGTATTTATAGTTTTTTTCAGGAATCAGATGAAGTCAAATTATAAAATTTATTTCTATGATTGATACTCAAGAAATATTCTAGCTGAGTTGAGGGAGTAAAAAATAATCCTATACACTTTACGTCTGGCTTAGCTTATTTAGATCATAGTACCGTCTTTTTATCTTTGTACTTACATGAGAAACAGTTTGAAACAGACTTCTCAATTTTAAAGTTGAAAGACAGCTTGAGATTACGTTTTGTGACGGATGGTGAGAATTTAGAAGATGGCATGTGAGCCGGGATCTCTCTTTACAAACTTCCATACCTTCCAGGGAGAAAGTATTTGACCTAGATGGATTTAGCATACATCCGATATTCCTTTGTATAAGTATGGAATGATAGTCTGTTCTGTTATAAATGTCTATTTTATTCCTTAAATATTTATGCAAATTGCCATACAAAAAAATAATGAGTTCAATTTCCTCCAATCATCATGGTATAGAAGAAATAGCAATGAACTTTGTTTTAATTAATCTTTAGATTGCGGCTAGGTGAAATCTCAAATGTCCTTTCAATACTGGAATTCATGACGATGAAGCAAGGAACTGCTTTTCTCCCTTCTCCTGTTATTGGTAGATGAAAAATGACTCTCTATTCCATTGGCTGGTTGGCTTAATATAATCTTCCTCCGTCACTGCAATCAATGTAGCCAGGGGCTGATGCAGAGAGGCAGTGAAGTAATTCTATGTATAGAGCGATCACATAACTTTCAGGCTGACTACTTACAGAGAGTGAAACTCTAATAGACTCTGTTGTGTCAAAATATCGTATGTCAGAAACCACATGCATCTAAAAGTTCGCAATTTGGATGTAACAACTTGGAACCACAAGCGACGTACGACATTTTGTAATAATATATAACAATCGCATATCACATACAACCAGCGGGAGTGATCTCCCCAAAACCTTCTCGTTTCCGTCCTAACGTAGGTGACAAAAAATACACAGAGCAGCACTGACATGGTCGATTCTCTAACACATTTGGGAAGAAAATAATCCAAACTGCAATAAAATTCACCAAGCGTCCATGACACAGGTAGAGGAAAAGAAAAACAACCGGCATAAAATGAGTTTCCTTTGGCGGGCGTCAAGCCGAAAGGAGGATTCTCGCCAATACGCAAATGGCCATGAGTAAAGTAATGAAAATCGTTATGCGATTTAAACGCATTTTTTTCAACCGATTGAAACGAAAATTGTTCACGGGTCTACAATTAGGATTAGAAGTCCGCATACTAAATTTCAATTATGTATGTTGTTGAGTTCAGAAGTTATGGTGGTCTAAAGCATCCGATTATATAGACAGACAGACAATGAACAAGTTGACGGATTAGGTCCAATATTTGATGCAAACCTGCCATCTTGATGGTAAAACTGTGTACCAAATTTTATTCACCTAGGTATTTAAGTTTTTGAATTATTATTTTCACATGAACACGGAGAGACAGACTTTCCGTTGACGGAGTTTTTCCAAAATTTCCTGAACGTCATGTGTAAACACCACATAACAAATTTCATCCTTGTAATAGTTTTAATAGTTTTTGAGTCGTCGTGTTCAAAGACTCTCAGACGGACAGACATAATTCCAAAATTGTGTTTTTTGGACTCGGGAAGGCCTAAAACGTGGAGATTCATCGAAATCTCGAGTTCCAGGTTTTTGACGATTACAGTACTTTTTCTTTGTAAACTTCGTATAAGAGAAAGTAAAAATTTAAGAGCAGATGTAAGTAACCTAAAAAATTGTTTTGCATTAATAAATCATTTAGGCAAATTTGACATACGACTATTTTATTCAATAGTGATGTAATAATTTAGAGATCTTGCATTTTCGGAATATCTCTAAATCATTACGCAAAGGTGGGATGTGCTATAGCAGGATTTGAACCTCCATAAGGTAAAAGTCAAAAAGTTAGAGAAAGAAGAAAAATATCTTTCCCATAGCTCCTAGAATCAAATTTCAACTCCAAGGGGAAATTGAAAGTAGTCAATGGATAAAACTCTGGTAGGATATATAAAAAAATTCAGGAAACATGAGCTCCCAATATCAAAAATAATTATCTTTTTAGTTAAACTTTTAAAAGGATTCAAATTCCAGTTCCATGCAGGATATAAAACTCCACCAGCTTGAATAAAGCATAAAACTGCTCGAAACACATTTCATACTCATTTCTGATTGAGTAATGGTTTCTAGAGATGGTACAGGAATTTTATAAAATAAATGAGGCGCGTGTTGGAAATACGTTTCTATCATACATCATTTGTCAGCATTTTTCTGTCGGTTAGCATTATAAATACCACGTGTCATCCCTTGCCTTTAAAAATTTAATAGTTTTTAAAACTAAAATTAGTATGAAAAGTTATGAATGAATTTTAAAACGTCATTTATTTTTTTTCCAAAATTTCAGGTGATGTTATCATCGATATACTAGTCTTGCGTTTAGCATGTTTTCAAGAGAATATTAATGACGACATAAGTAATTAATTTAACTAAGCTACTATTAGAAGATTCTCTTTGCAAGAAATAGGATTAAGACGGTTCAAAATTTCCAAATTTAAAATTGAAAATAATTGTGTCACCTTTAATAGATTTTTTAAGATTTCTCTCTTTTACTAACAATAAATTTGAAGACGAGTTTGATTAATTACATCAGAAATTTATTTTCCATGCATTTGTATTTAAATTTTATATTATCAGAGGTATTTTCAAATTTTTTTGGCAATCTTGAATATTTTTTATAAGGCTAGGGAAGTTTACTTCCTTCAAGATTCATTTTTTAAAAATCCATGATTGTCCATTTCACATCCCAGATATCGTCTTCTTTTGGTACAAAAACTAGATACTCGCATAAAAACTTAATAAAAGTCTTGATTTCATTCTGTGGCCTTTACATTATCACAAATCGTAGATAGATATGCAAAAAATTCTCTTTCGGAGCAAGAATGAAGCATTACGTAGAAATAGGAATGTCAGAAAAGAATTAGCTTGGGAATTCATGGGAGATAATTATCTATAAAAATTAATTAGGATAAAAAAATTAATAATGCCTTTGAATATATTCTGTGGTTTTTACTCTAGAGCAAACCTGAAATAGGAAAGGAGAGAGCAAGGTCTCAGAGAGAGAAATGTAGCATTACGTAGGTAATAGTAATGTAATTTTGAATTAAAATTATGTTGAAATTAACAGTGCAATTTCTTAATTTGGCTTAAGAAGATAGATTTATATCCTTTTTAATTAGAGAAAAATACAATAAAAAATTTTCTGATTTTTTATGCAAGCTCATTTTCAGTTCCTTTTATAAAATATTCGCATTCTGATTTATATCTATATATTCTGATATATTCATATACATTCTGACGAAATTTATCTGTTATGTGTTCTTTAATTCATTAGTTACACCGATAAACTCACCAGAAATACATATTGAAATTCTCTATAATTTATTATCTAGAAATTCTAAGACTAGTTTCTCATCCGTTTTGTTAACGGTCCAATTTAAATTGAATTTTGGTTAAGCATTTACATACATATTGCATAATAACTTGACAAAATAGTAGAGATATCGTTAATTAAAACCATTGTTACAATGTAATTGTTTTTATTTATGATATTTAGACTTTTAAAATAAATCCTGATTTTGGTTTTATTCATGTAATTTACACTTCGTTGAAATGCTTGAAAGTGAGATTGTATATCTTCTGTGACTAGTCACTATTTTGACACGACTATTGCTTAAAATATTTCAATTAAAACATAATTTGATGTGTTTTCATGAATTTTAATCCTGACAATTTTGCAGTAATGTTTTTCTTTATATAAGACACAGATGCTGCAACAGTAATGTTTCCCTTTGCATATGTGATGATACATACAAGGGCATTGGATCTTTATCCAACTTGTGGTAATGATTTGTTTGTTGTCTAATAACCCTGAAAATATTATTATTCCTTGATCTTATTGTGCATCTACATCAGTCATAGATACATTTATTGGTAATAAAAGAAGACAGGAATAAGTACCCCACATAGGGTCTAAAGGAACCATATATAATATTTTCCACACACAATGACATGAAAAAAGGGGGGTACTTTGCTGTTTCTACTATAAAATATCCTTCTGATAAGGAGATATTGAATTTCACTTAGCGAAAAGCCGAAGTTTCAGAAAAAGGAATTTCTTCTATTTTTAAAATAAAATGATTGTAAAACTTTAGATAGAATGTTTATTCAGCAAAGGAGGTTTTTCTTTATTTCAAAAACAAGTGAAAATTTTGCACTTAAATCCTAATTTCACATAAAAGATAATTTCTTTTTCAAAAATCGAAATATATCAATATTCTTACAGCTGAAATTGTTTACAAAAATAGATAAAGAGAGAAAATAAAGCAGGAAATTCTGGCAGATATTTCATTTAAACACGCGTTTAGAGAACTTCAGCATAGTGGTGCCAAAATATTTTGTTTATTCTGAAATAACAAATATATCTTTCCATTAACAGAGAATACGAATTTTTAACTGAATCCTAAAATTCTAAGAAAGTGAATGGTAACAGAAAAAATGAAGACAACTGCTAAAACATTCTTTTTCGTGAAGACTTTCTTTTTAACGTTACACATAAGGATGTTCAGAGTCAAACAGAACTGGACATAAAATGGCTTTCTGTCCAACTTAAATGTTTTTAACCTGAACCTAACCTGAAAATCCAATTAAACTTTTGAAAGTGGGTGAAAGGATACGATTTTTTACTTTCTTTCTGAGTGGAAGTAAAAGGAAGATAAAACCACTTGTTCCGAGTGAAATGGATCAAGTATATATTTTTCGAATAAAGGAAGCTTTAGCGGATGAAACGAATGGCGAAAGTTTCATTGAGTGTGAGGTATCTTTTGAGCAAGCATGAAATGATTTAAAAGTAGTTTTTATTTGAAAGGACCATTAGAAAGTCTTGATGAAATGAAGAAGTTAAATACTGACGATTTTCCTATCGTCTTTTCATCTATATTTAATTTCATAGATTTCCTACTGTATTAAAATTATTATTATAGATAATTAACTGAAAATATGGCATAATATACGAGAATTATATATTAATTTACAATAAAGTATGTGTAAATATTCCTGAAGAATTATATGCTAAGTAAATAAGATAGATAACAGAGTTTTTAAGAAGATAAAATAGCTCTGTGGAATGAACTTATGGTGTAAATTTTCATTTGCAAACTTATACATCATTTCATCTATACTATATTAAAATAGGCACCCGGAAAAACATCAATATCTCGATCCATTAAACGGGGATTTCCAGTTTTTTTATATAATCTGGTCATCACTAGTCTCTTCTCTCTTATTACGTTTAACTTTCTGGAAAACACTTTACTACGCCAAACATGAAAACAATAAAAAATATTAGAGATAAAAAATTAAAATTATTTCTTATTCATTTTTATGGTTACGGGAAGCGGAAAACTCAAATACTTTTTTAAAGCCATTAAAATTCAGAAATAGCAGGATAATACCGCCCATCTTTCAAATCATTGGACATAAGATATTTAAGATCCTTTGGCTGCCTTTTGCATTTTTGATAATGGGCTGCTTGTTCTTATCTTTCATCATTAAAAATAATTATCAAGCATCACACATAGAGTCTACACAATAGAACAAGGTCTCAAAATTGTCTCAAGATGATTATATGATAAATAATTAATTCCACATGGAAATTCAAATTGTTTAGCGATGCAGTAATTGCTCCACTTTATACGTAAAGAAAACAATTTTAATGATAAAGCGTTTTTACCACTCTTAAGGAAGAGGCTAATAAAAGTGAAATTCAGAAATTCTTAATAGATATATACATATTAATTGAAGACATTTGCAGAATATTGTATTCTCTTTGTATTTAAAAATTAATTGACAGTGTGACGTAAATATTATTGATATTTTATTTACATTGGACTTCACTTTATCGAGAAGTAGTAGCTTAAACAAACAGGAATGAAGATTTTACATGCATAATTAATTAATTCAATTTATGGAATAAACGAATTAAAAAGGAAGTTCTGCCTTAAAGTAATGGCATAACTCTATTTAGGATAATTTGAAAGGACATAGAGTGCATGTACATTGCTGAAGTTTTTGAGTGCTTTTAAGCCGAAAGCTTGGATAAATACTTTCCGACATACTTAATGACCTAATCTCGCCGAAAGTAATGTCCATCATTACGGAAGTTATCTCAGAGTACATTTATCGATGGCTGCACTGGACCAGAAGATTTCGTGTCACCGTTTAGAGTGGTTAAGTAATGGCTAGTTATCCTGCGATTTAATAGATCGGGTCTATTCATTAGGTTGCCAGAAAGATCGTTCGGGTTGGTCAGGTGTTTGCATGTGATTTGAATATCTCTACAGCATACTTATGTGAACTTATGATACTATTCTTTCCTATTCCTCAACGAACAATAAATGAATTTGCATGGAATGCCAGCAATTGCAGATTTATTACTTATTTAATATTGCGTATAGAAGGAGGATGTGACTTTTGCTCCTTGCTCGTCTTTATTAATATTTATTACGGTAAAATTAAGTCGTGCATACTACTAACTTCTTTTATATAACATTTTGAAAATTTAAATTTCGCACTTATAAATTCTTTATCTGTAGTGCACACTACATAAAATATGAATTGATATGTATAGTGTGTGTAGAAAAAAAGATCACCTGCATAAAATTGATAAAAACGACTTGCATTAACTCTTTTGATTCTTGTTATTTAGGTTATATTATATATTTATCATATTTTATTTAGGTTATATTTACCTTAAGAGTTTAGTGATATTAACGTCCCGTTCTGAAGCCTCACGAAGGCTATTTTGCAACGGGCCTCGTAATTCTCAGTTGTAATCAGATAAAGAGGATGAAATCTGAGCCGGCGCCCCCTTTCCAAATTACCGCACCACACCCCAAGGAAGACATTTGGGTCTTCAATTCAGGTTTAACGTGCAACAAGTCTACATACATGTCGAATCTTTGGTGAAATCGGCGTTTAGAAATTGGAAATTTCCAGTGCCGAAGCCGACACTTCACTATCAGATTCCAAGGTCATTCAATTTTAGAACCTTTAATTTAATAATATGAATCTTTTTTTTATCTTAATATAAATAAAAGTGGGTATGTATGTGGGTATGTTCCACATCTCCTCCTAAACTACAGCAGGAATTTCAACTAAACTTTCCACACTTATTATTTAAGACAAGAGGAAGATTATTGTCAACTTCGAAGCTCGAAAGTTAATTAAACAGTCAGTTAATTAGAAATTAACCGAAACCGTTTTTCCATTGTAACTTCGGAGCACATTTTCCGACAAAAAATATTTCTGTACCGTCTTAAACTTTAAAATTTTACCTTTTAGTAGTTTTATTTCCGTGCAATGTTTCCTCCAAATTTTACTATTTTTTAATTTTTAAAAAATTCATTACTTCCAGACAATTTTGAAATAAAGCATTTTTATAGATACTTGTTGCTAGGCAACGGTGAGACGTTGAATAATTTTCTTTTTGTTCCTGTATATATTTAAAAAAGAAGTGAAAGATCACTGTCAACTTTAAAAGGCCCAAAAGTTAATAAATTTTTTTAAAATTAAAAATCAAGATGTTGCGTTTTAAGTGATATATTTCGAAAGTTTTATGTTACAAAAACTATTTTTATACTGTATTAAAGTTTAAAAAATAGCTTTTCAATGACACAAATTTCATTTGCGTTCAAAATGTTGTTCTCATTTCAATAATTAAAAAAAAATTTTGTGTATAAAATTCACAATTTGTAGCAATGTATTTTTTATTGTTAAAGAACAAGAATACGCATGAAGGGGTGCTGCTAGAACATATAAACAAAATTCTGTAAGAATACTAAAGAAAAGTTTAAAAGCATACAATTCATAATTTATATCGGGAAGAACTATTGGTCTGGTTTATTTTGAAGCTTTTTATAATGAGAGTTTAACTATTTAATGAATTGACCCAAAACATTCGTCAAAATCCATCTTATACTTCACTATTTATGAACGAAATTTGACGTGAAAACGTTTCAGACGATAAAGGAATTTTTGTATTATAATTTTCTATACAAAAATAGTTTTTTCATTAAAAATCTTAGACATAAATGTATTTTAATTCTAAGAAACACCGGGCATAACAGTTAGTTTTGAATAAAATATAAATATATTCCGTAAATGGCATAGGTCTTTCCGTTTACCTAATAGCGATATTCCCAAACGTGACGTTTTTATTGAAAGAGAGCAGAAAAACATTCTTAACAACCAGAAAGAGAACAATAAATTAGCCTACAAAACGTGTTTACTTCTCTTTATTCGCGGAAAAAATCGTGTTTTTATGGAAAATGGCAGTATTGGCGGCCTTTCAAAGATTTGTTATTTTATCGTTTCTTCCTAGAAGGCTTAGAGAGAAGCATTTACATCGTATTAGAATATACATTACTGACCAAAAGTATTGCAAGATCGGTAAAATACGAAACATTTGGAGTTAATTTGAATACAACGGTTCACAATCCGTTCTGGATAATCCTGTACAATAGTGGGAACTCACAATGAAGATTTTGTCACAACTTGATGAAGACGAAAATTAGTTGGTTTCACCCCGTTTCACAGGAAGGTGATAAAGTTTTCAAACTTACAATGAATTGATTTGTTTCTTACGCACATTGTTTACATGCGTTTTCATAAAAATGTCATGAATATTCGAGAAAATACAACGGTTTCTTTAAATCATCCCAAATTTTTTTTATGTTTTTTTTATAATATGCAGAGTTTTACTCCAAAATTTGCGAAACTTACAGAATACTCAACAGTGTGTTAGAGAAACATCGTATGAAAATTTGCAGTAAATAGTTTTAATATTTGAGGAAATATTAGTATTTGTAGTAAATACATCTTAACTGCACTCGCGCGAAACATAGTGCAAATTTTCTTTCCTAACGTCGACGCCAAATATATGAGGCAGCTTATATAAAAATTCCAGTTGAATACCATTAAGATTTAGAAAGTTGTAGGCATTTCAACCAGCAGAATTTCTGTTGTTCTCTAAGAGAAACAAAATGATGAGGGGTTACCCGCAAATAAATACTTTTTTAACTTGAATCTTCGAACAGCAATGTTGCATTTTATGAAATTTGAATCTCCTGAGTACTCATCTGAACTCATAAATTAGATACATAATTAAAATTCTGATTCAACGATTATTCAGAGATTCATGTTCAGACATATTAATCAGATTCTAGTGTTGTACTGTGAAAGAATGTCGTCTCTGGGTTAAATAGAATTATTTTAATTGTTTCCAAACCTGTTACACTTTTTTGAAATGTAAATACAGATATTTGAATATTTATTATAATGAACTAAATACATGCCGAGCTCAATGTTACTTCGCCTGGCAAGTTATCAAGTAATGAATATGACATTTGAAAATTTCCTTACTATTACTCTGACATACAGGGTGGTCACTTAAATAAGGGCTGCCACATCTTTGATTTCAAAAAGCAGGCAACTATAATCATGAAAGTAGTGTCCAGTTATAGTAAAATACGTATGTGCTATGCGATGATACCACTTGCAGTGCCACTTGGTGGTCAACTCCGAAATTAGCGTTCCTATCTCGAAAATGGTACAAAATAGGGGGAAAATGTCAATGACAAAGTTACAGAGAGTTATACATTTAGTACAAAAAAAGACATCTTGTGTCCATTAATAGGAAGAAACGAAAGCTCGAAATGCACGTTTGTTTGCTCTCATTTTCCGAAATTTTGACTTAATAAAACATGGACTAAAGGGGAAAATATTTTTTTCGGACAAAAAAATTACCCCATTATAATATTTCTCCTAGGAATAACTCAAACAGCATGTGTATGCGACTTTTCCGCCAAAATTGCAGGACATGCAATGGCGTATTACTGTTGCTTCTTCTAGCGTATCAACTTCTTCTTCTTCTTGATTACGGGACACCTTGCCCCTGGTCCCGGAGACGAGTCCATTGTCAGGATAGTGCTAAGGGCCCGTGAGATGTTCTCGTGCTATTTTTTCTTTATATAGATACATATATACACTTTCTCGTACATCGATGCTTCCATCCGGATGGTCACCAAAATGTGCAAGACAGTTTAGATGACGTATTTTCATGCTGCCGCAGACTTGGTCGGCTCTAAATTCTAACAGAAATTGACAAGCAGAAAAAAAAGAGAAAAAAAAACAGGACTAAACCTGTGGAACGAGGTTATTAACCTCCTGATAAATAGAATGAAGGAGACCTAAATTTTCCTCTCTGTTTAAAATTGTGGACAGATTATCTTTATCATAAATTAGTTTTTTTGCATACTTTTCCGTGAATGGGCAATTCACTACGTAGTGTAAAGTATCTCCCACTTCGCCGCAAGGGCATTTGATGTTCAAGCTCCTCCCAAACCTTACAAAGTACGCTGGGAATCTACCGTGTCCACTCAAAAATTGTACAATAAAATGACTAAATTTTTTCGTATGAATGGAAACCGCCGGTATTAGTTTTTCTGTAAGTCTGCAGTTTTTTGTTGTGGGCGAAGCCCAACGCTCTTGCCAAATCTGTATTTGCACATTGGAAATTGCATTTTTTAATTGTTTAAAGGATTTCTTTGGAATTTTTTCAATGTAAGGTTTCGTTGTAGCTTTTTTAGCATAACTATCAGCAGTTGCATTCCCCTGAATTCCAGTGTGAGCTGGAATCCAGTGGAGTGTAATGGATTTTTCTTTGCTCATTTCTACGATGTCGTTTTTAATTGCAAAAATTTCTTGTTTACTTGTTTTAAAAGTGTTGAGTGCTTCAAGCACCGAAAGAGAATCTGTGTATAAGTTGATTTTATTCCATGGTCCAATAGTGTAAATGAATTCTAGGGCCATTTGTATTCCTGTGACCTCCGCCTGGTACACTGTGGCAAAATCTGACAACCTAATTGTTCTATTGAAAATCTCTGCGTTATAATCAACCTGATCGTTAATCTTTGATCCGTCTGTATAGATCTCAATCTCGTCCCCGGAAGGTTTGTGTTTATCGTAAGAAATTGAAATATTATCCGCTGGATGGATATTATGTGGATCTAGTCTGGTTTCGTAATCTTCCCATTTAAAAATTTTTGATCCGAACTTTATGTCGTTATTTATTGTCGTGAGTAAGAATTTGCCAAAAACTCCCTTTGCCTTAATGTCTAGCGGTACAATTCCCGCGATAGCTTGTAAAGCTTCCGTAGAAATTGTACGGTATGCTTTGGTTATTTTTATAAGTGGTCTACGCTGTAGACTATTTAGGGAATCCCTGATCTTTTTTAGTTTTAATCTATTGCCCCATGCTCCTACTCCAAAAAGAAGGTAAGGCTCTATAGCTCCATAATATATCTTTCTGAAAAGACCCGAACGCTTAGAATAGAATTCATTAGCTACTGTTGATAGTTTGTATGTTAATGAATCCGTTTTGTCTCTGAGTGCTTTAAAATGTTTGGTGAAAGTGAGACAGCAGTCCCAAGTCACACCGAGGTATTTTATGTTATTTACAACTTGTATTGCATGATTATTAATTGAAATAATGGGAGGGTTTCTGAGATTAAGTCTTCCCCCAAAAGTAATAGGCATTTGAATTGTTTTCTGCATATTAAAGGAAAGTTTATGCTCTACACCCCAGGCAAGTAATTTTTCGAGAATTGCGTTTCCCTTTCTTTCGATTTCCTCTTTATTCTTGCCTCTAATTACAACAATTATGTCGTCGGCATAAGCTTGGATGTGACTTCCCTGTGGTAGGGGTAAATCAAGGGCAGTGTCCATAACAAGGTTCCAAAAGATAGGCCCGCTACACGAACCTTGCGGGACCCCTCTCTGGTTATCAAAATTCCATACTTCCTCATCCTGAAAGTAATGTATTGATCTATTTGTGAAATAGTTTCTCACCAAATTAAAAATATTCTGAGGGCAATTTGCCTGTGTAAGTTGAAATAAGTTGCTTGTGCGCCAGACTGTGTCAAACGCACCTTGTACGTCTAAAGATAAAATTGTAGCTGGTACACGCTCTTGTAATGCTATGTTTATGGCCTGCCATAAGCGGAAGTTTGCAGTCTCGCAAGATCTGCCATTTCGAAAACCATGCTGTTGTTTATGTAATTTGTTATTTATATGGAGCAAGTGGGTTATCCTAAAGACTAAAAGCTTGTCTAAAATTTTTCCCAGTACCGATAATAAACAAATTGGACGATACGCATTAGTTAAAGATGGGTCTTTGCCAAGTTTGTTAAAAATTATAAGTTTTCCTTTCTTCCAAGTTTCTGGAAAAATTCCCAATTCCAGACATTTATTGTATGTGTAATGCAATATGTCTGGATTCATGTCATGAAGTTCCTTGATGATTTCTATAGAGATGCCATCAATCCCAGGCGCCTTCTTCTTTTTCATCGTTGAAATAGCATAAGTAATTTCTTGCTTCGTAAACTGTTTATCCATGATCGTACTAGAGTAAGTATTTACTGTTTCACGTTTTTTCCGTTGTACATGAGTCTCCTGCGTTGAATCATCAGTGGGAAACAATGCCTGAACTATTGTTTGAATAGTTTCTTCTATAGTATTTGTGAATTGTCCATTGCTGGTTTTCACCGATTGAAGAACTGTTTGTTTTCTTATTTTGCCGGCGGCAATTTTGTACGGAAGATCGAATGCGTTATTTGCAACTAGTTGTTGGCAGAACAACTCAAAAGATGCTCGACACTTTTGTTTTATTAACCATTTGTAATGAGCTTCCTGTTTCTTGTAAACGATTCGTCGCATTGATCGTTCCTCTTCTCTTCGACATCTTTGATATCTGGACCTCAGTGCCCGTGTTTTCTTTCTGTTTACCTCAAGCTCAGAGTCCCACCAGGGAACTCTAAGATGTTTAATAACTTTCCTTGGGAAACTTTGACTAATTTGGTTGATGGTAATTGTTAACTCTTCTATCCATTTCTCCAATTTTTGTTTGCTATCTATAGTTTGTATTTCTTCTTGTAATTCAAGAAATTTTTGATGCACTGCTTTACAAATTTTTAAAATTTGCCTATGATTAAAAAATTTTCTATTAGGATCCCGTGTTACATTAAAAGATTCGACATTAAAAACCAGATAATTATGATCACTAAAATTATTTTTTATAACTTGCCAGTTCATTTTCTTGTTAGCCAGGTTCGCTGAAGACATAGTAATGTCGATCCAACTTTTGCCATTTACCGTTTCGAATGTTGGTTCTGAATCTTTGTCATTCCAAATAATAAGATCATACTTGAGAATAAAAGATACCAGAGGAGCAGCCTGATCAGAAATGCGATGATTATGGATTTCAGGACCACATAATTCGTGCCTCATATTGAAATCTCCCCCAATTAAAATGTGGCTAAAATTAATGTTTCTAAAAATATCTTCAAGTTTTAGAATTTCGCTATTTTTATTACTGGAATGTGGAATATATACAGAAACCACTGTGATAGTCTGAGTACCGTCTGAAATATCTGCAATCACAGTGTTTTGACTGACATAACGGGTAAGGATTGAAAGATTTTTATTTCGAATAATTATAATTGCCTTGCCATTGAGTGCAGCGACTATTCTCCAATTCAAAGGAAACCCTATGACTTTTCCTTTTTTGAGGTACAGTTCCTGTAAAAGAAACACATCTGGGATTTTATTCGAAAAACAAAGGTTTGGCAACTCTTGGGTCGCCATACGTGAGCGACCCAAGTTTGCCTGCAATAAACACAAGGAAAAAACAACCGGGGGCACACTACCCATAAATGGTATGTTTTGCAATAAATTCTATCTCACGGAGATACATGGGGCATAAGTTTGAATTTGACATATGGTCAGCTCTGACTTTAAGATTAGTACTTTTGTTGTACAGAACACAATTTCTGCAAATAGGATGCGGTTTTGTGCATCCTTTCGGATCATGGTTTGCAGTACACTTAGTACAAGTCGGTTTGGTTTCTCTACAATTTCTTTTTGAGTGACCAAATCGGTAACAGCCAAAGCACCTCAGTGGTTCAAGAAATTCTTTGAAACGAAAGGAGTTAAAACCGCAACGCAATCGTTTCTTATCTTTTATTTCCTGATAATTTTTTGTTTGCATTGCAAGAATCCAGTTCTGTAAACTGCCTCTCCCTTTTTTCTTGAAAACAACCTTTATTTCTTGGTCTGTTAGTTCATTACTCTCTTTTAATTGTAAGATAAAGTTATTCTCGTGAGCTGCTTGATCTCCGTCTTGTGGAGGTATGTCAAATATTATAATGTGTGGTACTCTGGGCTTTGGTATATACACTTGACATTTGTCCCTAAGTGTCAGATCGTTCATAATCGTTGTTTTTAATTTTTCAAGCATTTCAGGGGTTTTGGTCTTTACAACAATACCATTTCCCTGTATTGGGCGACATAATAGAACTTCTACTTGTATGTCTTTCAGTTTGATTTTTCCCTCAAGTGCTGTCTTCAGCATAGCTGAAGTTTTTATTTCCTCATTTGCCGGTTTTATGATTAAAGTAGGCAGAGTGGATTTAGACCTGGCATTATTGACAATTTTTGATTGTGCCAAATTAGTAGTTGTGTTCTCACTAGCGAGCTTGGAGGGTCCTGGCGGTGACACCTTTTTGCTAATGGCTCCTTTAAAGGAGATATTTGTCACTGGTTTGGGTGCATTCTTCTCTAACATTTTAGCATATGTTGCCTTAATTTCAATCTGTTTATTGACTTCCATGTTTCGTGGAATTTTACTCAATTCCTTTGTTTGCTTCACTTCTTTATTTACTCGTATAGGGCGGAGTCTGTTTTGCATAATCATAAGAAATTCAAGAATGTCCCGCTTCGCATGTCCTTTTATCTTATGTGTTCTCATAATAGCTTCAATTTCCTCTCTAAAGATGAGATCATCATAATCCCTTTCCGTGAGAGGCGTATAACTTTTACAGTCTGATAAGTGAGAGGGCTGTCCTCTAATGTTTGAAAAAGGTACTGGTTGCTCTAGAGCTTGTCGTTTACTATCTACACTTGTGTCGTTTTGTTTTACAAAAGTCCCTGTACTATCAATGGACGTAGCTGGGGAATGTTTGTGTTTTCGTTTAATTGGAACCTTATTGACAGGAGGGTTTCCCTCTCTATAGAATTTTTCCAGATCAGCGGGTTTTGAAATTGCTACCACTCCCTCCGAGTCCATTATGCTACCATTAAAGTTACTTTCTGTATCATCATCTAAAGAATATGGCACTTCTCCTTTTTCATACATCATACCCAAGTTGTTAAAAACACTATTAATATCATTTTGGGTATTTTCCACATAAACTTCACAATGCGAATTTTGTACACAAGAAAACTCACTAGACATAATGTAATAAGTAGAAAAGAAAACAATTTAAAACAAAATCAATTGCAGCTATGTTTCTGGCAATAAAATTCAAAAATCTGGCAACTGTTTCTTGTTCCCGAGATTTATTACTAAATATAGAGCCTTCTCTAGTTAACTAATTAGTTATTATTCAAATTAGATGCAACCTTGTTGCCAGTAGAGAGGGCCATACCATAATGCAATATCAATGAAACAATTATAAATTAACAAATAGAAAAAAGATATAAGCTCAGAAAGAAACTGTTGGCAACGACTTGTACCACTAAATCAAAAAAAAATCAATAATTATCGAATTACGGACCCCAGTCCAAGAAATAAAGCGATCAATCAAATCACTATTTGAACCTCGAATGAAATCAGTGAACGCGTTCAAACGTCCGACATGCGCACGACACCAAAACAAAACAACATGGCGGAAGCCAAGTGGGTGTTGCACACTACTCAAGAGAAGAACATAACATAGAAACACAATCAATCAAAGAATCCAAAAAATAACCCCACCGCAGTGCACCGGAACACCCCCAAAGAAGAAAGCAACAAGAAATACCTGTAATATCCAAAATAAAGGGCGAAAAACGAACACAAATTGAAGAGCTATAAAAATCACAACCTCGTCCGCGGCAGCAAGAACGCGTTCCCCCTCTAGCGTATCAACTATATGCCAAAACGTGTGCTAAGTGAAATGTCTATATATCTGGATTTTAGATGACGGAGAGCACTTTGAATACCGAAAATAAAGGTATGCTATGATAATTAATTCTTTTTTCCCTTTTTAACCTGTTTTGTGGCGTCACAGTTTCGGAAATCGCGAACAACCAAGTATGTATTTTAAGCGTTCTGTTCTTAGTATTAATATGCTCAATGTATCTTTTTTTTGTACTAAATCGATGGCGCTCTACAACTTTGTAATTAAAATATTTCCCTTATTTTGTACCGTTTTGGAGATAGGAACGCTAACTCCTTAGTTTGCCAACAGGAGGCTCTGTAAGTAGTCTCAGCGCTTAACGCATGTACGTTTTAATATACCTAGACACTAACTTCATGACTATAGCTGTCGTCGTTCTGAAGTTAAAAGG
>BGPR01033255.1:0-17066 GCA_013235015.1 Araneus ventricosus | reverse complement strand
CTAGTAATAACTAATTTTATTTTTAAAAATTAGATTACGCCTACTTTAGGGGACTTATCTCTCTCCCACCGCGGATCCACTTCCATACACATATATGGTTGATCAAACTTTTTATATTACAAGTATTTAAGTTATTGTTACGCACTTATTACATGTATTTAAATCAGTATACTGTCTTAAATACTTCCAGTATATTTTTATACTGGTTCAAAATTTCCAGTATGTTTTCATACTGGTATCAAAATTTCCAGTATGGTATCATACCGGCTTCTAAATTTCCAGTGTGGTATCATACCGGCTTCAAAATTTCCAGTATGGTCTCATACCGGCTTCAAGATTTCCAGTATGGTTTCATACCGGCTTCAAAATTTCCAGTATGGTTTCATACCGGTTTCAGAATTTCCAGTATGGTTTCATACCGGTTTCAAAATTTCTGGTATGATTTCATACCGGCTTTAAAATTTCCAGTATGTTTTTACTGGTTCCGGTATCATTTTTACTGGTTCCGGTATCATTTTGATACCGGTATTTTGAATTTTTTCCAATAGGGTAACTTTCGATTTAACTTTTCGACATCCTCATCAATTTTTATTTTGAATATACAATTGAATCATCGAACAAACCTCGTTATAATCCTTTTCATTTTTACCTTCTTCGTAAACAAAACACAAGATTCCTAGATTTGTATCATGCAAGAGATTCCTATTTATTCCATTTCCCTAGATTATGAATTTAAAAAACTTTAAATTTTGTTTATAGAAAATATAAATATCCCTTTTTGGTATGCACGACAAAGACACATTTGCCATAAAATCAATACTAATATCAACAATTACTCTGTCATTCCTAAAGAACTCCCTAGTTTTTTGTAAGAGTCACGGCATTTACTAAAGAAAGAGAACGAGTCCAAGACTCTTTCTCTTTCTGTATTAAATACAGGGGTGTAGTAGAGCCGGAACTCACTGGAACGGCGTTCCGGTACTGCTTTTTTCCCAAGAGAAATAAATAAGAAAAAAAAATGAGAAAATGTCCTTATAACTGCGTGATTTTTGTCATCCGGGTTAGAGCGTTCCGGCACTGCTTTTAGAACGTTCCGGTACTGCTAATTTTGGGACTACACCACTGATTAAATAGAAATTATAACCCCGCATCACAGCAAAATAATTGGTCAAACATAGTTATTTTTTGCAGTAAAAGATGTGTCCATCCATCTTAAAAGGCTTTCAATAAAAAAAATTTAAAATTTAATAACAAATTTAATAAAAAAAGTAAATTTCGATAATTTCCGACTTGTTCTCTTTCTACAATTAGTCGTGCCTTTCCGCTATGTTCACGTTTCTGTTGTTAATTTTCCTCTTAATATTTTTTCGGATTGGCCCAGTTGATTCCAGATTTTAAAAGGGGCTTGGGAAGGTTACTATTGTTGCGGCAGTTTTTGTGAATAGTCCTTCTTTTGTCATTCTTTTCCTTTGGATCATTCGGGTCATAAGAGGTTTTTTCTTTTGACGAAAGTCAGGCCTCTTACAGATAAAGATCCAGGTTTTAGAATCCTTTCCTGCAGGTGAGCCTTGGTGAAGTCTGATAGGCGGGATTCTATTATACTTTTTACAATAATACATTTTATTAAGGTTGTTAGTTACATAATTAGCTAGTTTTCCCAGACACTATTGATTTTTTTTATAATTCCTAGTTTTAAGCAGCTAAAATAAAATAAAATTTTATTTTTCCCGTCAAAAATTAGGGGGATATCGCCCCCCCACACACACTCACAGCCACTGAAACTCGCCGCCATGATGGTACCGAAAAGTTCTTGACTGAAGCAAGTCTTTAGAAAGTGATGAGATTTCAACTTGCAAAAGAACTGTGGTTGGAGTTACACAAGCTGAATGAAGCCTCATCAGAAAATCATCTCTATAACATCTGTATGCAATTTTTCCGGTTTCGGCGGAATGAAAGTGAAAATATAGCGGCTTATCTTTCGAAATTAAATAATTTGTGGAACGAACTAAATACAGGATTGCAGTAAAAAAATGAGGCCACTTTCAGTGGCGGTTTTTCGCGCAGGCGTTAGAAGCGCTCGCCTCGTGCCTCGGGCATCTTGGGGGCCTCAAAACTTATTCGATCTATATCGTAATACTAAACCGAAGATGAATTTTCGACATTGGGTAGGGGGAGGGGGGCCTCAAAGTAATTTTGCGCCTGCGTCCCCATACTGACAAAATCCGCCACTGGCCACTTTATTTAATTGTTGCTAAACTGCAAGTTCTTAGATATATTACCAAATAAATAAATATTATTCAAGTCCAGTTGGTTGTTGTGAGGCGAAGATAAAAAAAACAGTGGACGAATTAACAGTCTAATTATCTTCTTATGAAAAGAAGTTTAAAAATCACTGAAAACACTGCAAATGAACACGAAGCTCTTGCATCAAAAGAGAGAAAAGTTAAGAATCCTATGTCCAAGCAATACTGTGCCCAACAGAAAGCCAAATAATCCTAATTATTGGTATAAAAAGGTATATTGGGTCAAAGCCTATCATCAGTGGATTGTTGGTGGTAGAGTATTAAGCCTAGTCCTGATTCAAGGAAAACTGGGAGTTCCTGTACAGGTACTACCTTGGTCTGATGTCTCTTGATAAAGAGGTATGTGCTTCTGAGATCCTTTCAGAAAGCTGGTATGGTATGGCTGGCATTGATAATGGTGCTTCCAAACACATCACCGGGAATAATAAGAACTCCCAGATAGCATGTACAGCAAGTTTGATTTTTCTTGATATTAGCTTGTCATGACAAACTTGGTGTGGCAACTTTGCAGCGAACTTCCTGCAAAGTAACAAAGCATAATCGACAACCCACTTGCAAAACAAGTTTGCTGTGAAGTTGTTATGACAAGCTTGCTGCAAAGATGATAACACACTTACAGATAATCTTTGTCTCTGTTTTAAAAAACATCCGATTTTTAATAGCATCTCCTTTTTATTAATTCAATAAATCAATGATAATTTGCAAAAAACTAACTTTTTTATAAAAAAAAATTTGAAAATTTCTCCATCTTTTTACTAAATATAGCATTCGCACTTTAAAGAAAACTATATCGCTTTTTTCTTAATATTGAAATTTTAACGTTCATAAACAAAATTAAACCTAAAAAACAATCAGCGGTTGTTGAAAAATAATAACTTACATTTTATCCCATTTTAAAAGCAATTACTTTTGACCCTAATTTCATAATTTATTCTACTAGCACAGAGGTTCTCAACCTGTTGTACGCGTACCCCTAGGGGTATGCGAAGGACCAGTTGGGGGTAC
The DNA here is from genome assembly GCA_013235015.1 of Araneus ventricosus. Lineage (NCBI taxonomy): Eukaryota > Metazoa > Arthropoda > Arachnida > Araneae > Araneidae > Araneus > Araneus ventricosus. The sequence continues at coordinate 13,758 of BGPR01033255.1, read as the reverse complement.
GCGAAATCAAAGTCGGTAATGGCGGACACAAGAAAATATAAAGGATTTAAAAAGTTGCAGTATTTTTTGTTTTCCTAAGTTCGTGTCAAAAGTAAATGTGAAAATTGTGTTAGTCTGCAACCTACTCTCAAAATAAGAAGAAAAAAAAAATCCCTTTTCGGCAAGCTTGAAGGCAAAGGTATATTCCTTTACGTTAATGTTACAAAAGTAATGAAATATTACATATTGATCAATACAGACATAGCCAATGACTTTATTGTTTCTACACATTGCAATATTTACGCTGTGAATCTGTTTTCATGACATTTAATTTTTTGCTATATCAAGGTTTTATCATTCCATTTTTCATTCCAAAAAGTTATGATAGATTTATCGGTCAGTACATTGGTCAATTTTTTTATATCTCAACACATAATCATTCAACAAGTAGGAGTCATAAAGAAATAAACATCTCAGCAGTGCAAATATCTCCTAGATAACATTAAGCCAGCCTATCTGAAACAGTAACAAGAAATTGACTCTTGGCACGAATGAAGAAAGACTCTAGATTTAAAAATTAATTTATTAAATCTAGGTTACAGTATAATTGTGCGAACATTACTTTGCCATATGGTAAAATCACATGACATGGAAACACTTAAATACTACTAAAATGGGCTCATTTAGAGAACTCCCTGGTTACAGAGATAATAGTCACTAAATTCTTAACATATAAGAGAATAAAATTATTAAACATAGTGTGTGGCAAATTTAATACGTGTTTTTAAAGCATAGGATATGAATGCAGCCAATTTGAACAGTAAATTTAAATCTCCATCGACGGTTAAAACCAAATACTCAGGCAGAAAATCCCAAAGAATTTTAAAGTTAAGGAGATATTTTTCAATAGTAAAAAGGATAAAGGAAACTCTTATTTAAATATCTATCGTTTTTGGCTACTTTATATTGATTTTATTAAACAAATCATGGTCCCGCCATGTTTAGTTAAATATCAAATTAAAGTATTCTGTCAAAAAACCTATTATCAAATTAACTATTAAAATTATTTGATTAATTAAAATTAACTATTGACTTAATTAAAGTTAAAAATTAATTGTTACAAAACTTCACTAAAACCTTTTTCATGGCTCATACTATATGCCAGTAATCTTTATCTTATAATTATCTAATAATTATATTAATTTAAATAAAAGTCACTGTGGCTATGTATCTATGTTCCACATCTCCTCCTAAACCACTGGACTGATTTCAATCAAACTTTTTATTTAAGAAAAGAGAAAGGTCACTTTCAACTTTTCAAAGCCTAAAAGATGCTTAAAATTTCACTTAATTAAAAATTAAGCAAGGCATTTTTCCGTGATGTCTTTCATTTCCATAAATTTGTTTCTCTCATTTTAATATTTTTTTCAAAATTAATTTTAAACTGAATTCGTAACAATATTGTTGTTGATCAAAAATAATACGAAGAACTGTTTCCAGAAGGAAGAATGCTAAAAGAAAATTTAAAAGTAGACGATTTAACAATTTATATCGGGACCAGCTATTAATTTATTTTCACGCTTTAAATTAATGAATAATTAAATAGTTAATTTAATTGTTTCAAAATATTCATTAAAACCTTTCATTGACTTTAGTAATTGTTAACAAAATTTGAAGTACCTATATAACAAATAACAAAGTATGAAGAAAACGGATGTTTTTAAAAATCGTATGGTTCAATTGATATTCTCATTTTAATTGAAAGCGTTTTAGATCAGAAAAGGAATTTGTGTATTGTAATATTTATACAAGAGTAATTTTTACATTGAAAATATTTAACATGAAAACATTTTCATCCGGAGCAAAGCCAGGTATATCAATTAACAGTTATAATTAACAAAATTTAACAAAGATATTAACTATAAATTAATTAGTTATAAATTAATTATATATTATACCATATAAAAAGTGAAAGTGAATGCTGTTGATGGGAACTCATAACTTCTAAGTAATTCTTGCTGTCAAGAAACTTTCAATGTAAAAGTAGTTTGTTATGATAAGGTGATAATTCCTCTAATTGAAATTTTCTTTTAATCTTCAATCTTAACGAAGCTATGGGGAAATTATAAATTGGGGCGGGGTATTGAATATCACTTTTCAGCTCATAACTTATAAGCAATTCTAGCAGACAAAAAACTTTTAGTATAAAAGATGTTCGTTATCATAAGGTGATAATTCGCTTAATTGAAAATTGTTTTCTATCTTTAGTCGTAACAGAGCTATGGGGAAATGATAAGTTGGGGAGGGGATTGAAAATGGCTTTTTAGCTCATAACTTCTAAGAAATTGTATTAATAAAAAGTTTCACTACAAAAGTTATTTGTTGTGATAAGGCAATGAATTCGCTAATTTGAATTTTTCTTTCATCTTGAATCGTAAGGGAATTATGGAATATGAAATTTTCAGTCCCTCCATTTCCCACCCCTTGAACTGGTTAGCCCATCTGCGAACTCGTTTGAGATTTTCACCCCTCCTACAACATATCTGTCGCCAGTTAAAATCTAATCAAAATTATTCTGCTATCGTGGCTTACAAAATAACACGGGCCAAAGCAAGCGCATATACTACTACTAATAATATGAAAGGACATTTTGCCCTCTATTCTCATAAGTATTGAGCTACAAGAATGAAAGAGGGTGGAAGAAACTGCAAATGACGAGAGCTTTCCAACAAGGTAACATGCTTAGGTTAAAACGTACTTTTGCTAGGGGGAGGAGGGGAAGGGTGGGAAAACACTTTTCACCTCATAACTTCTAAGCAATTGTAGCTATCGAAAAGTTTAAATTCAAAAAATTGTTTGTTATGATAAGGCAATAATTGCCTGATTTGAATTTTCTTTCATTTTCATTTGTAAAGGAATTATGGGAAATGAGTACTTCCACCCCCCACCATTTCCACCCCTTTGAGCCCGATAGCCCATCTACGAACCTTCCGACTGATTTTTACCATCCTTACAACATATCCCAAGCTGGTTAAATTTACATCAAAATACTGAGTTATCGTGTTCACACAAGATACCATGGGAAAAGCGTTATACATATATATATATATATAAACTTTTTTTTAACAGCTGGGGGGTGGTTTGCCCTAGGGTCATGATCTGCAAAAGTTTTCCGAAAAGTCGTGTGATGAGAACTGAGTTGCAATAGGTAGAGTTCCTATAAGGAATCTACCTAGTAGAAATACTGATATTTTATCTTCACCAGCCCTCGATTATGCATGAATCATCAGTGTATTCGCAAAGTTGTAGCTTCGCTAGGCGCCAGTATGGTATGTTTTTTTATATTTGTTCTTCTAGTTTAGGCTTATCAAGAACAACCCGAACTTTCAAAGATTCTTTTGTTTTGACGTTTTGTTAAAAAGCATGATTAAACACATTTAATTGTCATTAATTGCTGTATTGGGATGCATAATAGAATCAAGACTGTTCATAACCGCTTTGTGTTTCATATGCTCAATTTGATTGGTTTGTTTTACTGAACAAAACTGGTGTTTGCAGGCTATGTGCTCAATTTGAAGTGCTTGTCTTAGAGTGATTTCACCTGATATTGTTTGATTTCTCAAAATGGACAAGTGTTTGAAACTGGAAATCTTAAGAAACCGGACATCTAGAATTGAAATTTGGAACCACTGATTTCGCAGCTATCAGATAACTGTGGATCGCTGATGATAATCGCGAAGTGCAAAGACCGACTGATTGGCCTGTTCAGGTAAGAAATAAAATTGATTTGTTATAAAAAAACCTCGAAACATCAGTGCGCCTCCGAAGAAGAAGAGAAAATATTCTAACGAATACTTAAAATATGTGGATTTTACGTAAAGGGTGATGAAGATTGTCCAAAACCACTCTGCGTTGTTTGTGGAGTAGATATTATCAAATGGTAGCAGCATGAACCATCTTTACTAATGCGCCATTAAGCGGCTAATTCAACTAACACCCGATTTTCAAATTTTGTGTACGTTACTTTTGCACACGAAGTGAGATGGCTTTCGCGAGGAAATGCCTATAATATTATTTGAACTGAGACAATTTATGTCTCAGTTCTTTAATTTCATATGCTTTGGAAGACAACCCTTTACGTTGAGCACTAAATTTGCGAGTGAATGGTTGCAGCGGCTTGCGTACTTATTCGACACATTCTTTTCAGAAAAAAAATAAACTTAATTTAGATTGCAGAACCATTCCATAACCATTTTCTAATGTAACTGACAGTCTATGACAGAAGCCGAATTTTGGGAATCCTGTATAAAAAAATTCTAAAAAACCAGTATTGCTTGAGACACTTCACAGATTTTTATCTGAGAACGAACTTAAAATTAACAAAACTAGTATAATAGCACATTTAAAATGACTTAGGTTGTCATTCAGACAATGTTTTCCAGCGCAGATGCAGATATGTGGATTTTAAATTCATTCAACGAAGCGTTTTTTCAAAAAGCTGAAAAATAACAATTTCTGAAAAAAGAAAAATTGATTGAACTGTCCACTCTGGATTCTTCATTAGAATCTGAATTTAAAAAACAGAAATTTGATTGACTTCTGCGCAGTGAAAGAAGAGTACTAAAACTCGTGTTAAAGCAATAAAAAATATTTAATGCCTATTACGAACACAGAAACTTGTGGAAAGAGCATTCTGTCTTATACATATATTAAGAAAAATATCGGAAATAAGCTTGACGCAGCTCCATGAAACAAGCTCAAGGATCGCATTGAAATTTTCTTGCACTTGACTAACTGATTATTACGAAGTGTAATTTTTAGCTAACCTTATAAGTTAATGTGGATTTATTACAATACTGTTTTTTTTTTTGCCATTTAACTAACACTATTTAAAATTGGAATAAAATTAAAAATAAGCTCTGCAAATGCTATTAATTCGTGTTATTTGACCCTTAAGCTTACCTAAGCCCTTAGCATTATTGATAAAAACTTCTTTGCATAGACGGATGATTGTGGGGGTGGGGTATGACAGTAGGGGGTACGCGAAAATGAAAAAACTAATCAAAGGGTACGCGAGGGAAAAAAGGTTGAGAACCCCTGTACTAGCAAAACGTAGTTATTAGCGAAAATCGATCTCTTTTTGACTTCAAATCATATTCTCAACACAAAATTTTAAAAAAATTAATGAAATCAAGAAAACAGTTCAAAATAAGTCGTATGCACGATCTATTAGAGCAATCTATCTTCTCCTCTCAGAGTCTAGCTGGCCGAATGGTTGAGTGGCTAAGATTAGGACGTCAGGTTTGGGAAACGAGATGTCGCGGGTTCGAATTCGAGGTTGTATTCGTATTTGGTTTTTGCTATAGTTTCCAATCAGTTTGACGCGGCAAGCTTGTGATAAATTTGACGCTTTTTGACTAACTCGTTTGCGATAACTTGTTTCAAGCTTGCACTCTTGCCGTGTCAAATTTGTTTCAAGCTTGCACTCTTGCCCTGTCAAATTTGTTGCAAGATTGCTACAACTTTGCTGCAAACTAAAATTGCTCCAATTTTCGTTGGTTTTTCGCACTGACGACCGCTTTTGGAGTGGAGCGGCCGAATTTGCTTGAGTGAACCGCTTGTGAATATCCAGCCTTAGATGTCTTGTCAAGGTTTCTTGCAGACGTGGTATCAAAGGATGAAGCATGCTTTTCGCGTAATAGCATGTACAGTAATAACTCGCTACAACAATACTTTGGGGACCAAATAAAGATTATTGTTATAGAGGGATATATTGTTATATCGAGGGGCGATATAATTACGATATAAAAAGTTAAATTTTGGTTCTTTTAATGTGGACACAATACAAAAAAGAAAAATGTTAAAGCATACAAAAATTTGAAAATTTAGCTATACAAAAAAATAGTTCACATTCCCGAGAAACTTATTTATAGAAAAAATCCAATATTTTCGTTTGCTTATTCATTTTTTTAACTGTTAAGTCAACTAACAAGGTTTGCCTACAATCCAATGCACGAAAATGATTATCATTTGTGGATGAAAGGCTTCAAAAAATTGCCCGTAGGGACTGAACTGTTTGAGACCGGAGTGGCGCTAGTGTCTGCACGACTTGCTGTAAGGGGGAAAAGTGTAATGAAATTTGTATCAAATCGCCAGATCTTTATTTATCTATTAGTTGAATACCCTGTTGCGTGAACGGGGTACAAAAATTTTCCCCGACAAGGGGGGGGGGTGCCTGGCAACCCCAGTCCCTCCACTGGCGACACCCCTGACTAAAGTCGATAAAGATTGCGATGTTATCTGTATCATCATCATCCTCTTCATCATTATTTTCCATTTCGTCTGTGATTTCCGAAATCACAGACGAAATGGGTTATCTTCTTCAGTAACTCTTTCAAAACCATAAGACCATCATCCGCTGCTAAATATTCCTCCACGTTATTTCCAGACATTTTGCCGTTAAAGACTTTTGAAGTCTCAAAATACATTCTTCAGTTATCTGAAACATTGCCACTTTTGGAATTTTCGTCATTATCAGTTTGCTTATCCTCCATGAAATATTATTACAGGAGAAAAAAAATGGCGCTGAGATTTTGAAAAAAACATTGTTGTTTATTGCTGTACAGAATATCGTCATATTGAGGGGATATTAACATTATGTTCTATACAAATTCACCGGAACCACAAAATTTTATTGTTGTAGAGGGATTTATCGTTGTATCGGATATTGTTGTAGCGAGAGTTTACCTTAGCACAACAGGCAGAACATCCACTACTCAGTGCTTGAAAATCCTACATGTGCTGTCGAAGTTCGACATGAAGTGATTTGAACGATTGCATTTAAAGACTATCTCAAAGCGACTAGCAAATATTTTAGAGAGCCTAAAAAGAATTCATGAATTACATTTATCATTCTATTTTATGGTATGAAGAAAGAGCGCGTTTATTATTTAATTTTTATTCAATGTAAAACGATTTTTGTAAAAGATTCTCAGCTTTGGCAAGGAGAGATCACACAGATTGAGTGATAGTTCATTCGCATTTTAAAACAGTAAGAATTTCAATATGTAATAATTACCACTATTTTATTAAAACAATTTTATATAAAATAAAACCAGAAGAGTGCATTAATTGTTGTAAACGAAACGAATAAACCAACTCATTGAAAGGTAGGATTCATCTCCTATCAGGCTTGAACACTGAGAATTGCATAGTGTGATTTGCTTTTTTGGAGAAATCGCGTGCGAAGTTTGAATGTTTTCGGAGGATTCCAGTAAAATGCGCATTCCGTTAAAAAAGCACCCAAAAGCTGCTTGTGGCTCATGTTCATGAATTAATATTGTCACGTAGATAGAGTTAGCGTGGATAATCGATTGGATGCATCGAATGAAGACAAAGCTCGCTAACCTCAACTCGAGACTTCATTCCCAGAACTAAATATTGCATCTGCTTATATAAAGTTGGCGAAACAGTCAATAATACAGTTACAGTTAATAAGCATAAGTAAGGGGCAATTTACATATAAGAAATTTACATAAATGCCATTTTGCATATAAATTAAATAATAAAAATAATAATTGAAAACATGAAAGTCCAGGGATTCGAACCCGAGTCCTTTGGCATCGTAGAGCAGCGCTCTAACCATTCGATGACCGTGACAGTATGGTAATCGATCGACAACAAGCTCTTGTCATAAAAGTGGTGCCTAGTTATAGAAAAGTGAAAATGCATTACGGTATTCGAGCTAACGTTCTCGAAAACGGTAAGAAAAACGGGAATAAAGTGAATTATAAGGTTGTAGAGCATCAACTAGTTGATACGAAGACACCTTGCACACATTCATCCACTTTACACACATTCATCCTAAGAATGGAAAGCGTAAAATGCGTATTTGTTCCTTCTCGATTTCTAAAGCTGTGACGTCATAAGCGGACTGCCATGCCTCTCAACAATCCGTGTTTAGAAAACCTTGAACGAATTCGGTACTCATGCGTTCCGACCAGCACCTTTGAGGTACTTGTGATGCAGCTTTATCATGTATCATATAGATGTCTAGTTAGGCGTTCCTTACAGAGTTGATATGAACAGATGAGGCAGGCTTTTCACTTGATGGAACCCATTACCATTGATTGAAAATCCTAGATGTGCCGTCGAAGTTCGACCTCAAGTACGCTGATCACTTAATGGTTGCTGTCAAAAAACCAATATCACGGTCAGCAGCCCAGTATTTCAATCAGTCATTGCAGTCCAGGTGTGCTTTGTGACAGCAAAAAGGATAAATGAGCCTAATGACAGTGAAGTACTCCATTTTTCTGTATTTCATGACGATACATATTTGGAAATCGCAACCAAACAAATTCACGCTTCTAAGCGTTCAATCAAGACAATCATATGCTTGGTCTTTTTTTCGTATCTCGTACCGTTTTTTAGATAAAAGCGCTAACTCCCAATTTCGTCGCTAGATGGCGATGAAAATGATGTCACCGCATAGCTCATAGGCGCTTTACTATAACCAAAACAACACTTTTATGACTATAACCGTTCTGAAGTTAAGGAGGAGGTGGTTCAGGACTTTGGTGGCACTTCTCCAGATAGCAATTTTAGTTTGCAGCAATCTTGCTCTGCAAGAAATTTGACACGGCAAGAGTGCAAGCTTGAAATAAGTTAGTCACGACGCGTCAAACTTGTCGCGTCATACTCATTGCAAACTATAGCAAAAACAGAATAAGAAGACAACCTCGGATTCGAACCCCGACATACCGACTCCTAAACCTGTCGTCCTAACCATTCAGCCAGCTAGACTCTGAGAGGAGAAGATGGATTGCGCTAATATATCGTGCATCTACAATTTATTTCAAACTGTTTTCTTGATTTCATTAATATTTTAAATTTTGAATTGAGAATATGATTTAAAGTCAAAGAGAGAGCGATTTTCGCTAATAACTACGTTTTGCTAGTAGAATAAATTATGAAATTAGGGTTCGAAAGTTATTACTTTTAAAATGGAAAAAAATGTAACAAACATCTATTCCCATTTTATTTATTTATTTTTCAACAAACAATGACTGTTTTTTAGGTTGAATTTTGTTTATGAACGTTAAAATTTCAACATTAAGAAAAAGGCAATATATAGTTTTCTTTAAAGTGAGAGTTCTATATTTACTAAAAAGGTGGAGAATTTTCAAAAATTTGTTTATAAAAAAGTTAGTTTTTTTACAAATTATCATTGATTTATTGAATTAATAAAAAGAAGGACGAGGAGATGCTATTAAAAATCGGATGTTTTTTAAAACAGAGACGAAGATTATCTGTAAGTGTGCTATCATCTTTGCAGCAAACTTGTTTTTCAATCGTGGTGTGAAATTGTCATAGCAACTTCACAGCAAACTTGTTTTGCAAGTGGGTTGGTCGATTATGCTTTGTTACTTTGCAGGAAGTTTGCTGCAAAGTCTCCACATCAAGTTTGTCATGACAAGCTGATATGAAGAAAAATCCAACTTGCTGCAGATGTACATGCTTCTGGGTCGTATATTGTTGTTCAATGTCATTTCCTTCTCTGCAGATGAGATATAAAGGATTATTGTAGAGACAGAATTTATGCAGAAGGGCAAGATGAATAGTTCTATGGTGGGCTGTGGTAGGATCTAGATTTTGGGACGGGAGGGTTTTAGGTTCGAAACCCGATTCCATCGTTAATGCATGCCTTGTGCACGTTAATTCTGACTTCATGAGTCAAACGTCCTCTTCCTCCTGTGGTGCAGAAGTGGAAGCGCTCAAATGTTGTCCAGTGGCGTAGCGACCGGGGTCAAGGGCCCCGGGCGCCAGTCTTAGGGGGCGCCGTGGAGGCAAAACAATAGTGCGATTTTATCGCTTTTTGAGCCAAATGTGTTGAAGGGATCGAAAAAATTATGTAATACCCCGGGCACCATTTATCCTTATTATGATTGGGGGCAAAGTAAATCTTATCATGCCCCGGGCACCACTTACCCTAGCTACGCCACTGATGTCGTCCTCGCCATGCGACCATGGTTCAAAATTCCGAGGCCCTTCCAAAAATCGCCGTCTTGTCACTTCCAAACACACAACGTTAACCCTTTGCATTCGAGAGGTGACTCTCAGCCACCATTTTAGAAGGTGCATCATTTTGACGTTTCTTGATTTCGATGGTTAAAATACTACCTACAAAGTTGAAAGAAGTTGTAGAATAATTTTTCAGGAAAAACGAACTTACACCAACATATCTTTTATTTCCCAAAGCAATGATATGAGCTCTTGTAAATAATTGAATAATTGTGCATGTAAGTAGTCTTCCGAGTGCAAAGGATTATTATAACTATACTAAACTAAACTAAACTGGAGAAAATAATCTTTCGGATTAGAATGCATATAGTGACGTCTTCTCTGTATTTCTTAACCATGAAGTAAATGTTGGCATGGTAGAAATAACTACTTGGTACTCACTATCTTGAAAATTTTCGTTCATCTTTTTGGTTAGAAATTTTATGATAATATGATACAATGTATTATCCGCAGTCCAGTACAAACAAAAAAAATTCGAATCCATGGTGGATTACGTGAAAGAATCTGCTTTTTTCATTCTTAGAGATATTTGAAAGTCCCGGAATTCAAATCCATACCATTATTCATTGAACTTTGTTCTAGCCAAAATTTTATGGATTGATTTTTTAATACCCTTAGTAGATTTAATAGAAAACATTTTCAGTGCTTGAAAAACTGTTCCAAAATGAGCATTTTTACTGGAACTGGAAGATTATCTATTGCTTAACACATTGCAATGACGTCAGCTGTAAAAATGGGATTACTGGGATGGGTCAGACAGATAAATGACTGCTAATTTAATGTTCTTGCAATACAGGTTTCTTACAATTAAGGTTCGCCTATTCAAAATGCTCCGCAACCGATTCTATAGCTCTAAACGAAACAAAATTTCAATAGAATGTAGTGCAAGTGATGCGCTCTATGAACAAAAACAAAAAGTTAAAATTTTCGTCAAAAGGTGGCACTGTTCTAATATCTGAGGCTAGTTTTGCAGATTTTTTTTATTATTACGCAATAGAAATTGAATAGTTCATATTAATTTTCTTTTTGTTATTTAAAGTAAAAACGCTGCCGAAATTCAGCTTCGGATGCAAAATCTTCTTTTCTTTCAAAATACCCTTTTCATGGAAGAAGATGCACCACCTCACACTCTTTTTTCTTCTTTTCATAAAAAAGAGAAGAATAGATAGAATTTTGAAAAGAAATTAGTGTGAGGTGGTGCACTTTCTTGCATAAAAACGGTATTTTTAACGAAAAAGACTGCGTTCAGAACTGAATTTCGGCAACGTTTTTTCTTAAACTGACAAAAAAAATTTATTTTAGGAACTATTCAATTTTGCTTCAATAATAAAAAATCTTCCAATATCACCTAAGATATTGGTGCAGCGCCATCTATTGACAAAAACATTTACTTTTTTCTTCTTTCTCTTTTTTTTTCTTGTTTTCATAGCGCTTGTACTATATTCTAGTGAAATTTTGTTTCGTTTAGAGCAGTAGAGTCTATCCATCGCTTCTGAATAGGCGAACTTTAGTTGTAACAACCCTGTCCCAGGTAGCACAACATGTTGCACGATATTGTACAATATTGCTGAATATAATGCTGAAGTTTTGGACTTACTGAATACTAACAAAATTTGCACTTTAAATTCATTTGACTTTGAAAATCTATACACCAATCTACCACATGATAAACTAATGGAAGTTTGCCTTTTCATGCATAATAAATTTCTTAACTACTCAATTATTAATAAAAATGATTGGTTCGAGCAGTGACGAAACAAGAGGGGGGCAACCGGGGCAGTTGCCCCGGGCGCCACCCCAGGGGAGGTGAAAAATCTAAAAGAAAATTTTTAAAAAATAGCATAAAAATATTTAAAAAATTATGTTCTACTTCTTATTTTCTGTTTAAATTCTAGCCCGGAATCAAAACCAGTTGTAATGTTATTAAATAATTAAGTAAAATTAAGATGTGTCTGTTGATAAAACCCATTCAACGCCGGCTCAACGAGACGCAGGGCGCTGAGGGGTGTGACTCATGGATTCGCGTAGGAATGTTGGAACGCATCACACTACAGCTTCCTACCGCGTATACGCCTGTCCGGACTCCGGAAATGGGCTCATATTACACCCCCATCACCCCTTTACTGAGTAAAATCGTCCAAAAGAGGCAGTCTTCAGATATTGAAACGGACGGTAGAAGACAATTCCGTAACGTAACCTCACTCTGCTACTCAACGAAAGATGTCCAGAAAATTACCGGGCGCGGAAAATCGTAAAAAAGCTAAAGAGAGAGAAAAACAAAGTTATCTGCCCTCCTCATTTTGTCATCGTGGCTAAAAGAAAATACCAATGAAGGTATAGGACTTGTATCTCATTATCACCCTCCACTTAGGGAAAATATCCTTAGCCATAGAAAGGGTCAAGTTACATTTTTTTTTTATCTAAAACTCAAAATGAATTTCTCGAGATAATTTCTAACAAAATAAGAGAAGAAATCATGGACGAGGTAAAGGAAGTCAAGTAGTATGCTGATATGTTTGATTGTACACCTGACGTCAGCCACCTTGAACAAATGTCTCAGGTTTTGAGGAACGTGAGAGATTGGAAATGTTCCAGAATTTGCTGAAAGGTTCATAGACTTTTTACCGTGAGTGACAAAACTGTGGTCGTACTTTCGGAGGAGATTTTGAAGAAAATTGAACAAGAAGGATTAGACTTTAAGAACTGCCGAGGGCAATCATACGATAACGGCGCAAATATGGCTGGTAAATATCAGGGAGTCCAAGCACGTATTTCAGAAAGTAACCCTTTGGGCAAACTTGTACCGTGTGCTGCTCATCACTGAATTTGGTCGGTGTAAATGCTGCTACAGCAGTACATGAAATGGCATATTTTAGCGCTTCTACAAATAGATGGGAGGTTTTATTAAAGTATTCGCCACTGGCACTAAAAAAAGAAAGTGACAATCGGTTGTCATCTTGTAGAGAACCTATAACTGTCGTTCACAAACACTTGGTCAAGATTGTAGAGGCTGTGAATCTCCTGGCATTAGATGCAGTATCGAGCCCTAAAACTAAGTTTGAGGCTGTTTCACTTTTGAAAGGTATTCAGACCTTTGAATTTGTAGCTTTTACTTGCTTTCTGGCAGAAAACATTAAAAAAATAGACATCGTCAGTAAAATGCTTCAAAAAGAGGATTCATTGATGTTGCTTGCAACCTCTTAAAAGGTCTGACTGCACAAATAAAAGATTGTACAGGTACAATTTTGAATGAAGTCCTTGAAGAAGCAAAACATTCTTGTCTTGCTCTTAATACAGACCCGTCTATTAAGGAGGTAAGGAAGAGGAAGAAGAAAAGATTTTTTGAAGAAAAATGTGAAGATGAAAGCTCTGAAATTTCTCAACATTAAAAAAATTATAACTTTCCTTACTGCAAGTTAATAATAGAATAGAAGCTGAGTTAGAGAGACGATACAATCAATGCAAAAGATGAATGAAATTTTTGGATTATTGTCTCCTAAACAACTGACGACTCTTGATAACAAAACTTTAAGAGAGGAGGCTGCTACTACTTTGGCAAATTTATACCCACACGATCTGAAGAAGGATGAACTAGCTATTGAAATAGAGTTTTAAGTATTCTGTGATAGATAGCGATAATTTAACTGGAAATGAAGAAAAAAAGAGTAAGCTAAATTCTACTGCTCTTGACTTTTTAAA
>BGPR01033254.1:0-11488 GCA_013235015.1 Araneus ventricosus | reverse complement strand
GCCCCCCCCCCCCCCCGTCGCTACGTCACTGTTTACTCTTGCTCATTCGTTGAATTGAATAGAATCTGAAACGCTACAGATATCTACAGGTTGGGATTTATTAGGTAAATTTTTTTTAAAAATTAGATATTTGTATTTCCGTGGAATAAAGCGGCTGAACTCAAGTTGTAAACCTGGAAAGTTTCAAAACGTGTTCAAAAATTAAATCTTTAATATTTCTGAATCTTGCGTCGAGTGTATTTCCGAAATATCTATTAATACTTTAATATGAGGAAAAATAGCTGACAAGAAGTTCCATCATGCGGGTCACGCACAACGGTTTTGTGTCTATTTGCGCACCAAACTCCTTCCGAACATGGATCACGCAAGCCTGTTACACAATACCCGACTCGCAAAACAAAGACGACCTTGAGCGTGTTCTTGCAAGTCACACCGTTCGTCATCCCTCTCAGGTCAGCCACCATAAACAGCAATTATTGCTAATGACGCCAAATCATTCTACATTGTGAACAACAATAACCCTCGACAACAAGTTCTCCATCGCGGATTATCATTGATAGCGTTTTCATTATTCTTTCAGATCGATGATGACTAATCGGGTCGCTTTGCAGGTAGGAGATTTGTCTCCAGGTTCCGGAAATGAAGAAAACCCAGCGGGAGTGTTCTCTCCAGGACTTTCGTGTATACTTACAGAATCTAGCACCTTTTGTCTTTAGCTTCGTAGTCAGTGGTGCAGTCGCAAAATGAACATTAATGGAGCACTCTAAAAGCAGTGCCGGGACGCTCTAAAAGCAGTGCCGGGACGCTCTAAAAGCTGAATTATTACTACATTTTAGCGGGCGAACCAGCTAGTTGTTCCGAAAATCATGAAAATTGTTGTTACTCAGTTTAAATTCTAATAGCATCGTTTGCGGCAGACTTCATAATTTCACTTTCCTTCCATTTATTCTTTTAAACCTATCTTCAGTTAATGTCGTTGTCGCTAGGAAAAATAAGCAAGCAAAATCAATAATATATTTATTTTGTGACAATCACATTTTATCTCGCCCTCTTACCGAGAGATGGCGCCACGATATACTTTAACTCACCCAACCACCAAGAGGTGGCACTGCAAAGACATTTCGCTATCAGGTAGAAGGAGGATGGACAGAGTCTCTTGACTGTTCTTGCGAGAAGGGTCGCTTTTTCCCCTCTCACTGGGACCGGTCGGTCGAATCTCGCCATGCGTAGCGAGCTGGATAATGTAAATTGTCAGTTTATGTAATCTTAGTTAATCCAGAATTACTTTATGTGGAAAGTATGAGAAAAATAAATGTAATTTAATTTAACTATGTCTCAAGGTTTATTTTAACCGTCCATTCACCTCCTGTGAGCTAGCTGGATAGTTCGGTTTAAATTTTTTGTTTTGATTTCGTTTTCAAAACTTTATTTTATGTCATTGTGGGCCTTTTCTTTTATTTTGTCGAAATCATAATGCCACGCATCTTTCGACACTAAAGGGGACCTTAAAAAAAGAATTTCTGCTAAAACACAGAAAAATCAGAAACAGAATTTCCTTGAAAACACGGGAAAATCAAAAACGTAATTTCTGTGAAAAAAAGGAGAATTCGAAAACGGAAAAACCAAAAACGGAATTTCTGTGACAAAACGTAGAATTCGAAAACGGTAAAAGTGAAAACGGAAAGACCAAAAACGGAATTTTCTCTAGAAAAACGGAGAAATGCTTTACGAAACGAAGTATTGCCGACAACACTGCAGCCAGTACTTTTTCCGTGATTTGACGGATATTTTTTTTACAGTGTACTGCCAGTTTATGCTATTGCGAATTATACGTTCATGCGTCTTGCATCCTTTTGTTTATGCAAAGCCTTTGAGGGCCCCAAAAATAAATAATACCAGCTATAGGGGATGGCCAAATAAATGATAGCCAGAAATTATGGATATTTCTCTACCAGCTGAATATTCTACCAAACTTCAAGGATGGTGCGAAACCCCCCGATGCGAGACTTCACATTATCAGGGCGTTATCCTTTCTCAACAAAAAAGTGGTAGCTAATTAGACGAAGAGGGAGTCATCTGAGGCGCATTTCTTTTCACTCCGAAATCTTTCCTGGCATCGGACGGTGATAGATCTGTTGTGTCCGTTAATAAGTTTGTCAGGAGCAGATGGACAGAGATGGATGGATTCGCATTCAGTCCATCGTCGGGTGAGAGCAGATGAGTTGCATTCAGCGGTGAAGTGTCAAGTCATTGGTATTCAAGGCATGCGGGATCGGGCTGCTGTTTGGTAGAAAGTTTAAAAAATCGGAGCCTTCTCTACTGGACCTTCGCGTTTTCTTAGGGGCCAGTGGCGGACTGGGTCTGAAAATAGTGGTTGCCAGGAGTCAGTGAGGGCCCACAAATATCTACAATCATAATATTAATTCATACATATATTTCCGTCCGTCTTTCCGGGGGCTTCCGAAACCAACAAAAAATCTTAGAGTATTGCGGCTCCACTTTGCACCGAAGAGCTACCCTGTTCAAATAGCCCGAGGGTTTGTGCGATGGCTGCAACATTCTGGAGAAACATCTGTATATGATCGGAAGGTCAAAGGAAGTGGACTGGACAGAGACCTCAGTACAGCTCCTACAGGCAGTTGTAATTGCTTGTGCGTCTTGGGTCGGTATTCGACCACCGCTGTTCGGCTCGTCGAATTACGACGGCAATAAATCCCCAAAACATGGGCCTTGGGTACAGGGCTATTTTATTTCATTGCTTCAGAAAAGCTTACTATAGAGAAAGAGATCTTCTTTCTCGCCCACACTTTCTGGGGGCCCAAATTGTCTTCTGCTTAAGGGGCCCACTTGCCATCGGGCAAGTTGGCAACCTCGCCAGTCCGCCACTGTTAGGGGCTACCCTGATTTTTTTGGGGGGTAGGGCCGGGAAGAGGGGATTTCGAACGGTGCGAGGGGACTAGGCCCGCGTTCCTGAGGGCCCCGCGCCGCTGTCAGATTTTGCAAAACGGAAATGAATAGCATTGATTTATTGAACGAAATCGTAATTTGTCATCAGGTTTTACCTTCTACGACACAATATTACAAATATTGTAATATTTATTTAAAAATAATTTATTTCAATTGTATCCAAATTTCGCTTCTGTTCTAAAATTGTATTGACCTTCCCAATTACCGTCGCATCTACAGAAAGATCTTTCTGGATGTTAAAGATAATAAAAAATTACTTGAGATCTAGCATTAATGAAGAAATATTGATTTGCTCGGTCATTTCATCTATCGAATCCTTTTTAACCAAAAAACTAAATCGTAACGATATAACGAATTTGCTATTGCACATATAAAAAAACGAAACAAAAATCACATATTGTGAACTTAATCTAACAAGTAGCAGACAAAAATGTATTTATGAAGGCATTATGCTTGTTATTTGATTTATTGACGATTTTTTTTTTGTTATTGAAATATTAACTATATAAAAATAATTTAATTATTTATCATTTACATGCATTCCTTTAGTCCTAACAATATCAAATAGCGCAATGCACTAAATTGCAAAAAGCAATAAATTATTTTAGTGTAAGAAATTTGCTTCAAGGCCCCGCGAGTCAACTTTACACCAGGCCCCGCTTTTGTTCGGGCCGGCTCTGGGGGGGGGGAGGCGCCAAGTGCAGTATGAAATTCTAAAAGCTGCCTACAAACGACCCTCTTTCATAACACTAGCAAAGAGTTTGAGAAGGTGAAAAACAAAAAACAAAACAAAAAAGTGCAAGAAGTTAGAATGCAAAGAAAATGCAATTTCTATTAATGCTTGGTAATTCAAAATTATATTAATAAACTATCAGAAGGTTTTTCATTGTAGATTATAGTGATTGTAAAATATTTAGGTGAAGAATCATATTCAAAGAGATCCGTGCCGATAAAAACACACACTGCTTCCACCCTTGCCGGCTCAAGGGCGAAGTGACGTAATCCTTCCGCGTGCACAGAGATTGCTACCAGTACGCATGCGTAGGGAGAATCGGATTAAAAAAAATTGAATATGTAATTTGAACACCTTTTTTTTAACCGATTGAGATGAAAATTGGGCACATATCTATAATCAGTTAGCATCCGTGATACCAAGTTTTATTTATCTAAGCCAAAGGGCTTATGAGATATAATTTTTACAAGTATGCGATTATACAGACCGACAGACAGTCAACCCTTCGACGGATTTGGCCCAAAATTTTGTACGGACTTACATTTATGACGATAAAACCGTGTGCCAAATGTTATCCATCTAGCTATTCAAGTTTTTGAGTTAGTGTTCGCATGACCGCGGGTAGACAGACAGGCAGACTTCCCGTAGACGGATTTTGTTCAAAATTTGATAGAAACCTACAAATTATGTGTAAAGATCACATACCAAATTTCATCCCCGCAGCTCTAATAGTTTTCGAGTTATCGTGTTCACAGACAGACAGACACACAGACATATAGATACACAGATATAATTCCAAAATTGTGTTTTTCGGACTCAGGGAGGTCTAAAACGCGGAGATTTCGAAATTTTTGACGATTACAATATTTTCTCTTTGTATACTTCGTATACGAGAAAGTAAAAACACAAACTACTTTTTCATCAGCAATGGATGTGAATAGTGCAAACAATGAATTTTCTTTTATTGGCGAAATGACGTCAGCTTTTTCGAATACGTCATATTTTCCCAATTGCAAGGAAATTCCTCTCTGCCGCATTCAACGGCGTAAAATCCGGACATTCTGAAGATCCGGCCACTAGTCCGAGCGTGAGCTTGAAATCCGGACGTATGGTAACCCTACTTATAGCTCATCAATAGTTCTTAAATTTCAATTCTGGAAGGCATAGATATCCACATTCCACAACAAAATGGTCTCTTCCCTCTCAAGCCTCCCTAAATCTTCAGATAATACAAATCAGATTGATTTTTGTCAACTGATACCTCTGTGCGATATTCTCTCTCAGCCTGGACCAAAATTCAAGCAGAATAATTAAAATTCAGTAGTCATTTCCTTGCATTTTTTAAAAATTATTTCATATATTTTTTTAATTTTCTTAATATTTTACTTTTAAAAACATTTTTGTATGTATCTTTTTATTTTTTTTATTTTCGCTTCAACGATCTAAAATTAATGCTTTTCTCATTACTGGTTCTCATGCAAAGTAGAATTGGGACCGTACCTGTTTAAGCTACTACGTTCAAAAAGTCCAGTACTTTTTTAAAAAATATTTTCCTAATGTAAATGAATTACGCCGCTTCCCACAGAATAAGCGGAGAATATCATGTGACCAACTGGTTAGAACAGGTTTCATTCCGGAAACAGTTAAAATCTGGACTGTTCGGACGAAATCCGGACGTATGGTAATCCTACGTATACTTATACTAAAGGATGTCACTGGTAAAGTGTGAGCAAAAATTTGTATTAGTCGAACATTCCTGATAGGCATTCATAAAAATAATATATAAGTACCCCAATTTGTTTTTCTACTGATGGTTTTTCACTGTCGTTCTCTGAATTCCTGAGTTTGATATTTTCGTGAGATAATTTCGGAAGCTATTATCCGATGAAAATGGTTCTCGGGACATCGTAAAATTAACCAGCGGGAGTGGTCTCCCCCAAACTTTCTCGTATACTTTCTAAGTGGAGATTCGTCAAAATCTCGAGTTCGAATTTTTTTGACGATTACAATACTTTCTCTTTGTATACTTCGCATACGAGAAAGTAAAACAAAAAAACAAACAAACCTGAAATCAAATATCTGTTGCCACGTTTCAAAAAAATATTACTTTGAAGCAGGCGCGATAAAATAGGCGATGCAATGAATACTAAAGCGAAAATTCTGCTTTGGAATTGAATTCCCAAGAAAACAATTTATACTACCACAACCGTAACAACTGCAAAAGCGTGTGAATAAAAGATTTGCTGAAATAATGAGATCGGTTTGATTTACAACAATAAAAAAATTGTTAACAATTGATGCTTGAAAACATTATTTATTGTTGTAAATAAAATTTACAACAATAACAGATTGTTACCAATACGCATGCGCATGAGAATCGGATTAAAAGAAATTGAATATGCAATTTGAACGCCTCTTTTTGACGGATTTGGTCCAAACTTTTATACGGACCTACATTCATAACGATAAAACTGTGTACCAAATTTTATCCATTTCGCTATTCAAGTTTTTGAGTTATAGCGTTCACATGACCGCGGACATACAAATAGACAGACTTCCCGTTGACGGATTTTGTCCAAAATTTGATAGAAACCTACAAATTATGTTCAAAGACCACATACCAAATTTCATCCCCGTAGCTCTAATAGTTTTCGAGTTATCGTGTTCACAGACAGGCACACACACAGACAGACATACAGACATAATTCCAAAATTGTGTTTTTCGGACTCAGGGAGGTCTAAAACGTGGAGATCCGTCAAAATCTCGAGTTCGAATTTTTTGACGATTACAATACTTTCTCTTTGTATACTTCGTATACGAGAAAGTAAAAAGGTTATCTACTTAATGATGCCAGTTTTATTGCCTTGTCATATTGATAATTTTAGAAATCAGAGATATCTGATTTCTACAATTTAAGAAAATATTTTTGAGTAAGTGTAAAAAAATGAATAGTAATGCGACTGTTAAAAAAGACATCTTTGTAAACATGGAACCTTCATGCTTAGTTTCATAGAACAGTAATACTTAATACAGTCGAACCTCTATTTAACGAACCTCTATTTTGCGAATTTCTCTATTTTGCGAAGTTTTTCTTGGAACCAAGAACATTTTGCGAATTTCTTCGTAAAATAACCTCCAAATAGCGAAGTGCATTCTCTGTTTAACGAACTTTTTCTTGTGATCCAATATTTTTTTCTCCCTATTTCTCAAAATATTTCTAAACATTTCAAACTTGTTCTTTCTTTTAACATATTTTATGGTGATCAATGACCTTGAAGCTGGAAAATGTCAAAGCGAAAGTGCTTGAGCATCAAAGAAAAAAAGTTAATTCTTCATGAGGTGGATAAAGACTTGAAAAAAAAAAGGATATTGCTTTAAAATGTGGTATTCCTCCAAACAGCTTATCAACCATAATAAAAAAATCGTGATACGATACAAAATTATGATGCATCGAATTCTTGTTCAAAACGTTTAAAAGCATGTGTCTATGAAGATGTGGATGAGGCAGTTTTGAAGTGGACAGTGTGAAAAATAAAAACAATACAGCAATGAATAGCGATGAAGACGAAGATGATGAAGATGTAAATGATCATGATGCAGACATCAACAAACCTTCGTATGATGAAATGCTAAAATTCATTAATTTTAATATAAAATTATTTTTTTAAATTGAAAATGCAGTGTATTCCTGGACAATGTTATGTTTCATTCTTGTTTTCCTTTCAGATTTCTTTTGATCGGTAAAATATATAAAACAGATATTAATTTACAAAATATTAACCGAATAGACGGATAGCGGAAATCTCTTATTATATACTAGCTGTTATGCCCGGCGTTTCTCGGAATTAAAATACTTTTATGTGTAATATTTTTAATGAAAAAACTATTTTTGTATAGAAAATTATAATACATAAAAATTCCTTTAGCGTCTGAAACGTTTTTACTTCAAATTTCGTTCATACATAGTGAAGTATAAGAAGGATTTTGGAGAATGTTTTTTAATAATTAATTAAATAGTTAAATTTTTTATTAATGAAAAGCGTTAAAATAAACCATATCAATAGTTGTTCCTTATATAAATTATAAATCGTCTGTTTTTAAACTTTTTTTTAGTATTCTTCCAGAATTTTGCTTATATGTTCTAGCAACAGCTCTTCATACGTATTCTTGTTTTTAACAATAAAAAATGCATGCCTACAAATTTTGAATTTTTTAATTATAGAAATGAGAGCAACAGTTTGAACGCAAATTAAATTTGTATCACTGAAAAGCTATTTTTTAAACTTTAGAATAGTATAAAAATAGTTATTGTAACATAACACTTTCGAAATATCTCACGGAAAAACGCAAAACCTTGCTTAATTTTTAATTAACTAAAGTTTTAATTAACTTTTGGGCCTTTAAAAGTTCACATTTATCTTTCACTTCTTGTATAAAATAATTACAGAAATAAAAAGAAATTAGTTCAAAGTCTCACCGTTGCCTAGCAACGAAGTATCAATAAAAATGCTTTATTTCAAAATCGTCTGCGAGTAATCAATTTGTTTAAAAATTTTTAAAAATTAATAAAATTAAAAGGAAACATTGCACGGAAATAAAATTGGTATCATTGAAAAGGTAAAATTTTAGTTCAAAGATGGTATAAAAATATTTTTTGTCGGACAGTTTGCTCTGAAGTTTCTGCGGAAAAACGGTTTCGGTTAATTTCTAATTAACTGACTGTTTAATTAGCTTTTGGACTTTGAAAAGCTCATAAATGTCTCCCCCTTGTCTTAAATAATAAGTGTGCAAAATTTGATTGAAAACAGTCCATTGGTTTAGGTGGAGATGAGGAACATAGCCACATACATACATAGCCACAATGACTTTTTTTTATATTACTAGCTGTTATGCCCGGCGTTGCTTGGGATTAAAATACTTTCATGTCTAATATTTTTGATGAAAGAAACTACTTTTGTATAGAAAATTACAATACCCAAAATTCTTTTATCGTCTGAAACGTTTTTTTAATTAAAATGAGAATATCATTTGAACCAGACGATTTTTAAAAACCGCCGTTAGCTAAGTTTCTCCATAAGTTATTAGCTTTTATTGCATAGGTACTTCAAATTTTGTTCATAAATCTTGCAGTATAAGAAAGATTTTAACGGATGTTTTGGGACAATTACATAGGAAATTTTTCATTGATGGAAAACGTTAGAACAAATATGAATAAAAAAATAAAATAAAATTCGGCTTCATCCAAAATTTTTCTGATGTGATCTAGCAACAGTTCTTATGTATTCTTGTTCTTTATCAATAAAAAAAAGTGTAATAAATTGAAATTTTATACTCAATTTAATTTTTGAAAAATTATTAAAATGAGGGCAACGAATTGAACGGAAATGAAAGTTGTGTCATGAAAAGTTAATTTTGTAAACTTTTAATATGTGTAAAAATAGTTTTTGTGGCATAATATATATTTTCGAAATATACACGGAAAATGCCAAAATCTTGTTTGATTTCTAATTAACTGAAATTTTAATAAGATTTGGGCTTTTAAAAGTTGATGGTTGACTCTCTTCTTACATAAAACATATTTATAAAAATGAGCAAAAATTTCAGAAATAGAGGTAAATTAGTTCAAAGTCTAACCGTTGCATAACAGCAGAGTAGCTATAAATTTGTGTTATTTCAAAAGCGTTTGCACATAATTAACAATTATTAAACTTTAAAAAATTAATAAAAATTGAAGGGAAAATGTCATATATAAAATTGATATCATTGAAAAGGTAAAATTTAGAACTTTAAGATGGTATAAAAATATTTTTTGTCGGACAATCTGCTCCGAAGTTACGGCGGAAAAACGGTTTCGGTTAATTTCTAATTAACTGACTGTTTAATTAATTTTTGGACTTAGAAAAGTTCATAAGTGTCTTCTCCTTGTCTTAAATAATAAGTGTGCAAAATTTGGTTGAGAACAGTCCATTTGTTTAGGAGGAGATATGGAACATAGCCACAATGACTTTTATTTATATTAAGATTAAGATGTACAATAATATGATTTCATTGTTGGCTAGGGGTGAAAATGAAAATTAAATCCTTTAAAAGTGGATCATACATACATGTTGTATTTAATCTTACAAAACGATCAATATAAACTTCAATGCAAGAGTAGCAATGTACAGAAATGACGGATTAGATTTTATTAAGCGGTGACGGATTACCGAAACTGACGGATTACCGGACTTGACAGTAATCGAATTTTCACTGTACAGTGCAGAAAACCGAGTCAGGTTTTAGGAAAAACTCTTCGTCCCGTTGGCAGATTCTATCCAAAATTTTAAAATTTTGATGCGAGATGATGAATTTAATCTATCTGCCTACCTTGTTGAGTTACTGTGGTCATGATCATAGAAATAAGCACAGTAACGTATGTATAAAAGTTTTTTTTTCTATCGTGGAAACCTAAAATTAGGAGATTCATCAAGTTTTCGAAATTAAGTTTTTTTTGTCGATTACAGTATTTTCGCTTTGTAGAATTTCGCATACGAAAGAGCAAAAAAAAAAAAAAAAAGGAACTAGGGTAATTTACGAAATACATTTTTTACAGCAGAGAATGTATGAATTTTAAATCCATAAAACCCGGAAATTATTTTAGAAAAAAAACTTCAACTTAAATATTTTGAATAATTATCTAAAATCAATGCGAAAAATATACAACAAAGTACAATATCTTTGCAATTTCCATGTAAAAATCACTTTTCATATTCTATTTAAAGACATCGTATTCGAAAAACTATATATGTATATATATATATACACACACACGCACACGCACAAAAAAAAAAAAAAAATACCGAATTAAGGATTCAGTAACATCAATTTTCTACTTCGGACATTTGTGTTTGACAAGGGGTAAAATCATTAGTTCTAGTTCTTTTTGCAGAAAATCAATTTCATTCGTACTCAAAATGGCTGATTTGGAAAATTCTACACTAAGAGCATACTTACGAATAAAAAATAATTTTAAATAAACTGATTAAAAATTAATATGATGTAAGAACACTTTATCTCTATCTATAAATAGTTTTTTCTACAATTCTATTAAAAATATATTAAAATACGGCGCATTTTATTATACTTGTTGAATAGAACTGAAATAAGGTAAAAGTCGGTCATTTCTCATCGCAATATGAATCGATATAATAATTAATCGATTTTAATTTGTATTGGGAACAGTATGGAATCAACTCAATTCGTATTCACGTGACACTCGTCAAGTGCCCCGCTCAATTTAATTTCGAATTTCAATGCGCATTTGCAGGAGGAAAACGGACGTGACGTCAAAACACAAATGTAAGACAGCGTGTAATTATATCTTAGATGACATGCGCAGTTATGTTTGCAATGCAATGTCTTGCATTCATTTCCTTTTCCTTTTCTTACTTTTTTTAAAAAACATTTTATACTGAACCTCAAGCATCATTTAATTGGAATACAACACGTAATCCTAATGGAGAAAATAGAATCGTAGCTTTTTTTCCAGCAGTAAACATCACTTTCCTGTTAATATTCATTTTTACTTCCTTCAAGTGAAAAATATCGTTTTGATAAGTCATACTTTCTTGCAGAAGAGGAACTAGCCATTACTTCCGGTCAGCGTTGTCTTCAATACCTTACCTTTAAAGGAAAGTTCTGGAAAACTTATTCTTTTCAATTGGTCGCTTGTTGCAACGAACGAAAGTAAGATTGATAAGCGATTTCTGTTTTTTTATTATTATTTTGTTTTGATTGCCGATATTATT
>BGPR01033253.1:0-17068 GCA_013235015.1 Araneus ventricosus | reverse complement strand
CTGGAACACATGATCAAATATTTAACATACAAAATACTAAGTGAAACATATTGTGATATAGAACATATTTGGTAATTTCTAAAGTGGTGAACTAAAAAACACTTCCAGTATCTATAATGTTTTTACTTCCTGAGACCCCAATGGGAGGACTACGTTTAGCGTGTGAATCAATTTCCTTCCTGGAAATTGATTCACACGCTAAAAAGGAAAGATAAGGGAGATCCTCTATATCTTGATAACTACATATGTTAAAAACAAAACTAATGTCTTATTTTAGAGATACAGGGTAACAACAGAAGTTACAAAAAAACTTACTTAAACTTAAAAACTTAAGAGAAACTTCGAGAAAGAAAAGAGTCACGAGAGTAAAGTAGTCCTACGTCTTTAACATCGGCGGCTGTTTGAAAAGACAGCCTCCCGTCATTTTTTTCTTTCTTTCTTGTTTAACTGTTTCTCATGTTTTATCACTTTCAATGCTCATTTTCATACTTAAGCTATTTTACCGCTTCCTTTTTCTGTAACAGTTTTCCTAATTGTGTTTATCATCCTTCTCATATAGTTTACCTCTGACCTTGCATTGTATCCCCCATGTTACAAAACCCTTGTTTTCAATATAGCTGCTTGCTGTTCTCAGTAAGCTTCCACTTTCTGTCCATTCAAACAGCTTATAAAGAATAATAATAACCCTAGGCACGGGACATTTTGTGGTGTTATGTTATGCAGGTATCTTTCCTAGGGTACCTAGGCTCCTTCTTAGGGTACTTCCTAGTACCTCCTTCCTGGGGTACTTAAAGTAACTAAATGGCGGATTCAACTCGTTTTCAGTAATCGTTCTAAAAGTTTCGTAGTATACTAAATTCTCTGTATTGAGATCATTAAATATGCGGTTAAGCTTGAAAACTTTTTCTTCTTCAGAACGAACGTTCCCCGGGTCGCCAATCTGGGGGTGGAACCACCTTTTGAATTGGAATCTCACTAGTCTTCCTCTTGAGAGCGTGGGACCGCATCATTCTTCCCCAGTTCTTCAATACTTGAAACGTACGATTCTGATGGAATCTTATCGTCCGTCCCATTTTCAAGTGGATATCATAAAACTTCATTTATTGAGCAC
The DNA here is from genome assembly GCA_013235015.1 of Araneus ventricosus. Classification (NCBI taxonomy): domain Eukaryota; kingdom Metazoa; phylum Arthropoda; class Arachnida; order Araneae; family Araneidae; genus Araneus; species Araneus ventricosus. The sequence continues at coordinate 15,957 of BGPR01033253.1, read as the reverse complement.
ACAGATGGCGCTGAAACCTCAAAAATCAAAACAAGATGGACCCTAATATTTTTTCTCTTGTCTCTTCATGTGAAAAGATACGTTATATGCAGATGGATATTGAATGAAACTTCTTTCTCTTTAAATTAATTTATTTTTCTTTAAAATTTAAGTATTTTATGGCGCTTGTTAAACATATTTAAATAAATGAAAGTTGAAGATCGTTTGAATAATTACCTCCTGATACTATTTTCAGACAATTTTAAAGTATTTAAGTAACATTATTATCAATGCTTGAACGAGTAATTTATTCCTTCATATTTCAAAAGCAATCACTTAATTCATTTATACTTCCATTTGACATAATTTACTACTCAACGGAGAAGCTAAGTTTTAAGTTTCATCAAGATAGATGGAGTCTTCCTCTCTGGATTTCTTTCTCTCTTTTCGTTATGCATAAGTTAAATATTAATCTTAAATGAATGATATCAATGAATCAACGAAGGTCTTTAATACCATAAAAGAACCTGCATTGGGTTGAAGATGAACATAAAAGTTTATTTTCTTCTGTAATTTTGAAGCAGTTGAATTATGGAAATCGGATTCTATTCCTTTTACGTTTTGCCATGATAAAGGTGACAGAGAAGGAAATAAATAATACTGTAATACACTTTTCTTCTGCTTTCCGATTTTCATTTTGCTCATCTCATTTATTTAATTTTCTAGAGGGAATATGCGATAATATTATTTTCTAAATTTGTCAGACCTTTAATTTAGTATTACCAAGTTTTATAATAAAGCATGTCTGTATTCTCCATTACTTTCACTTTTCACAAATGGACATTTTATTATTAGAAATTCCACTTAATTTTATTTCACTATATAATAAATCTAGACGATTTGTTTTCTCTTAATGTTTCCAAAGATAATTTGCTAATTTGTAATATTAATAAACTGAGATGTATAATTTCCGGGATATTAGTTCAACCGCTTAATTTCGTTCATCTGACAACCCACTGCCTGAGAAATTCGCTCATTCAAGTGCTTCTGTGAATGATGCAAATTCTAGAATTCAGACAAAAGATGGATCGAAATATCATCTTTAAAAAAATCTCCTCTTTGATATTTAGCCACAAAAAATTTAAAAGTAAAAATTCAAGGTGTTATTCAGTTGTTAGAGAGAGTGAATCAAAATACAATATATATATATATATATATATATATATATAATTATTAGACTGTTTCTATGTGTTCAGTTCCTTTTCAAAAAATTTCTCGTCTTTAACTTGAAGTAAAATTTCACTCAATTGTCCGAGACATTTCATAGAACTATCGATGTTGCATGTGACTAGAAGTATAAATTATACCAAGTAAATTGCTTTACTATCTATTTTTTTGCTTAATGGATGTCTAAAAATAGAAAGTTCTATCGAAGAAGGCTTTTTCAATATAAAATATGGGAAAATAAACAGAAACAACAGACCGAAGAATTCAACTATGACATGAAATACCTATAGTTCTGGATGAGAATGCCGTTATTTAGAGAAGCGTCTTGAAAATATGTTGCAATGTGATGCTACGCTAGTTGCAATGTGATGCTACGCTACATAGCATTATTTTTTTATAAATACTTGGAAATATATGGTAATATTTACATAGATAATTTAATGAAAACACTTATATTTAACATATTAAATGCAACAACATGTGACTACACATTCTATCACTAATCATCAACTATATTTCTGAAAAATTCAAACTCCATTTTATTACATAGCCAATATTATTGATAGCATTTGACGAAGATTATTTATGTCATAACACCAGTAAGCGGAAATTTTATTACTTGGTGGTAATTAGTCAAATTTTACTGCATACGGAACATAAATTCCATGTTCTTTTAACAACACTAACTTTCAGAGCTATGATATCATATAAACTTTGAATCTACATTTTTATTTTAAGATAAATGCTTTAATTTGATCTCATAATTCACTGCTTCTGTTCATATATAAAGGATTTTGTTTGCACTCACTATCACTTAAAGAAATGTAAATCAAATTATTTCCGCGATTTAACTACCATTGCCTATTTAACGATGACGAAACTAATTGTTCTTTTGTCACCCGATTAACTCTGTGGATATAATTAGAAAGATGAACAGTTCATGGCATCACCTAGTGGGCAACCTTTAAATGTGATTTTGTGCAACACAGGCAAGCGTTATACGTCAATGGAATGACTTCCGCCTTAATGCTGTTCTCTTCCTGCGTCTGGTTTAATGAGGCGTGGGTTTATTCCTGAGTGCCGACTAGGCTCATAAAAGTAATTTTTGTTCTTTTTGCACTCATCTCTGTATTTAGGAATTGAAGTCTGAAGAGATCATTGATGATGAATTCCTGTAAGGCACATTATCAATGATAGTATTTATCATTATAATTACTCTTCTAATTCTCGTTCTTTTTGTACTCATCTCTACATTTTGGAATGGAAGTCTAAAGAGGGCATTGATGGTGAATTCCTGTACTACATTATGGATGATAGTATGCATCATTATAATTACTCTTCAAAGCATATGCAATTTTTCTAATTCATCAAGAATGAAATATCAAATGAACTGAAATTTATTTTAATCTTTTCGCATTTTATTCTGGTACAAGTTAGCAAAATTTATAAGTATTTGCATCAAAACACTTTCTATGAAAGCTATAAACTTGAAATATACTTCAAATTAACTTAAAAAAAGAGAAAGATTTGAATTCAATATAAATTCTTAATTTTAAGAAATAAACTGCATTCAGTAGATACTTAATTTTACCAAATTAACTGGCATAAAACTGTTGATAAATATGATTCAGAGAAAAAAGAAATAAAGTTGTATTCACTTGTGTCAAAAAGAATGTTCGTCGTTCTGTTGACATATTCATACGCCTGTGCTATTCACCGTAAAACATATGAGACGTAGATTACTTGCTAATCAGTGGAGGAAAAATTGGTCATTCCACGGGCCGTCAAAAAGTTTGATATATCTTTTTTTATTGACTCGAAAACAGATAAAACTGTTTTTGTGCTATAATTCTGCTTTTAAGAGAATGCCTTGAGTTTTTGTCTAGACGCAATTTGGAGGTGAAATTTTAAGTTCGCAGTAAATCAATCAAGACATCAATTCCTCTGTATTTTTGAATAGTTCGATTTTATTTCATTTAACGTACAACAATGACTAAAAAAATATTAGCAAATGTCTACTATTTCCGAAGCACACTGTGACAAACTTTGCATTTGCGAATTGAGGAACTGACTGAAACTCACTGACAAATTTTAATAAAAAAAATTAGATCACGCAATGAAGTGTAAATTTAAAAAGTTACTGTGAGAAACTAAAATAATATTTAAATAGTTTCTAAAATTTATATAATCTCTAAAAAATCCTAGTTCACTTTTTTGGATTGCGAATGGGATGTCTGCTTAAACACTTCTTTAAAGTTTCTTGGATAAAATTTTTAAGATTATACAGAACTTTTAAGATTCTCTGTAAGTTTAAAGTTAACTGTTGATAGTCCACATTGCCCTTTATGAAGGGCGATCGTGAGAATATTTATCTGTTCGAAGTTTTATCACCAAAGCTTAATAAGAAGTAAACTTTTGTCAAGCAATGTGAATTGCGCATGAATTGCTTACAATATTTCTATTATCGATGATTTGCTCTGTGTATTACAAATAAAGCAGGATTTTGTGAAAGCCATTATAACTTTACAAAACTACAATATTAAATTAAGAATCCTTATAAATTGATAAAATCTAAAGTGTAAAAGTTTAGGATTTTAGGTTAAGTTAGTTAAGTACTAACAATATTACAATTTATTTGAAAATTTATTCATAAGATGTTAACAGTAATTTAGAAAGCTGTTTGAGCATATCAAATTTCCATGCTTATAACTCTTAATAAAATGAATCCTAAAATTTAAAATTTGTTAATCAAACCAAACGCAGTCCCAAATTTATCCGCAAAAATAGGTATTCACCATCCAAGAAGATTGAATTTTCTGCTCTTTTCAGTTTGAAGGCAGACCTTTATGAATCCTCATGAGGACGGTAATTTACTTATTTGGATCTGACATAATAGTGGATAGAACAAAGGACAGAAAAAAGGGTTAGAACACTAAAGATTATTTCTTTTTATTTTTTTCACTGTATTTAAATTTATATGAAATACGTGTTCCACATTTTTATTGCGTTTCTTTATTAATAAGGATAGTGAAAGAAATCCTTTATAAAATTACATTAGTATTTGGAATCACTAAACGAGCTTTATCGTAATGAAAAATGTGCACCAAGAAAATATATAAAGGTAATTGTTTAAAACTAATTCAACTATTTCTTCATTATTTTTCAAATTTCTGCACAGGTCATGCGATAATACCTAAGAGATACTTAATATATCTTGGAGGTGACCTTATACGAACGTCTCAGACTCAGAAAATTTTGTACGAGAACTGAATTTAGCCCTGCCAACGTGAGTGGAATCTTACCCCTATCTCCAAGTCTTAGAAAAGAAACTAAAAGATGAGATGATCATCGGTTGAAGGATGGGAAATTATTCTTATAAAATTCATTGTAATGTGTTGTAGATGAAGTCAAGTGTGTATGGAAATAAAATAAATGTTAAAAAAAGAGATATCCAACTTTATGCTATTATCTATATAAATAAAAAAGAATATCACTCACAAACTCATCACCGAATCTCCCGATCCACTGGGATCTAGAAAACTTGAAATTTCATAGGTGTTTGCTTCTTGGGTAGCAGGTTCTCACTAAGAAAGTTTTAATTAATAAAAAAATTACCTTAAATTCAAAACTTTTCAGCAATATCTTCGGAGTATATTATTGCACAAAACCTATTTTGAAATCATCTAAAAGACCAAGAAATTATTTTTTCAAAGATATCAATTTCATGTCCTTGCGGTATTCCGTTTCATTTTTACTAATTTTTGCAAACGTTTTCAAGCACAATTTCCAATAATGTTAGGCTGCGGTGGCCAAGGGTAAGGTCTCGACTTCAGGGCCAGAGGGTTCCACTGAAGATCCGAGGTGTATATTGGCTTGTTGCACGTTTAAATTATATATATAGTAGCCAAACGTCCTCCCGTTGGTGTAGTGCGGAAGTTTGGAGTGCGGGTGCTAGCTCAGGCGTCGTCCTCGTCATCTGACCGCGGTTCAAAATTACGAGGTCAGTCCCAAAATTGCCCTCGTGTTGCTTCAAAACGGGACGTTAATACAACTAAAGTAACCAACATTGCTTTTGTTGCTATCGTCTGTAGCCTTTTTTGGAGCATGCACTGAAGTGATCCTTAAACGATTAAAAATTGCAGACGAAGTCGCGGGTATCAACTGGTAGAATATGTTCTTAAATTATTATGAATTATCTTTTTATATTAAATATTAAGTGCCTACATCAACTGCGACAAAAATTTGCTCGTTTTATCTAAACGTATTTGCTGAATATGATTCTTAGTATTATCCACATTACATAACAATATGTTGGTTTCAGACTCCATTCTAGAACCTTTACAGAAGGCATTAGAATTCTCAAATGAGTTCTGCGTATCTGATTCAAGTTGCGAAGATAACCTTAGATAATTGGTATTTTGACTATTTTGAAACCCAAAACGCATGTTTCCAATGCATTGCGATTTATCGTAGAAAATCAATCGATATATAAATTAAAACTTAGTAAAGAAAAAACGTCTTTTTAGATTGCTCTGTTAGGTTAGGTTATATTAACGTCCCGTTTTGAAGCAACACGAGGGCTATTTAGGGACGGACCTCGTAAGTTTGAACCGCGGTCAGATGACGAGGACGACACCCGAGCTGGCACCCCCTCTCCAAACTTCCGCGCCGCACCAACGGGAGGGCGTTTGGCCACTACGTATGATTTAGCGTGCAATAGGCCCCATACACGGCGGATCTTCAGTGCAATTGGGTTTCGAACCTGTGACCCTCCGGTCCCGAGGTCGAGACCTTACCATTAGGTCACCGCGGCCTCTTAGATTGCTCTGAAAAACATTCCAATCTTTTATTTTGATACAAAAATTGTCGCGTTTGAAAACCAACATTATATATTTTCTTTCTTTATATATTTAAATGTTTATACTGTTTCTTTAGTAAATAGAAATTACTCCCATTAATTTAAAGTAATGATAACTATGAAAAAGGGAAATTCATTATTTAAAACACCCAAAGGACGAACAATTAAAAACAATATATGAATCTTCTATAAAATTGAAATAAATTATTTTATTTTTACTGCATATTTATTAGTTATCCATGTTTTGATTATTCTTTCAACCATGCGTCCATTTATTAGGGAAAAAATAATATTTTCATGTTTTGATCAGATTGGCAAAATTTTAAAAATAATCAAATATATACAAGTTTCATTCCAATTCAGAAAAATTTGCATATGCACGAGCAATTAATATACAAGCAATATTTTATAAAAAGAATAATCAATACAAACTTAATACTTTTCTGTATCGTTTCAATTTACAATTTTTATATTTGCTAACATTTCGTAAAAAAAGTTATGAATGCTGCAAAGTCGTTAATTATGCCATAAACTGAATAATAATTGAAAAAGAATTGGGTTTTTTCATATACTTTGAACACTTCATATATTATGATATTGTTCCATTACATTCAACACTTGTAAATCTTTTACCATTATAAATTTAACTGTAGGTTAAAAGCAACTCGATATTCTATTTGGTAAACTATAGCATTTGAAAAATAGAATAATTTATATCACAAGGATTTATTCCTTTCTTTTTTTTCTAGTAGCCACCACTTCTGGTTTCTCCAATACATCCACGTTTTGCAATAAATGAAATAATGACTTTTCTTTGTATCTGAAATGAAACCACACAACAATTCCGTTGCGTCCAACCCCAGTTCTTTTCTTCGATGAGACTATCTTGCTCAATGCAAAATGTATCAGATTTAAGAAGGAAAAGAGATGCTCGAAAATCCCATGAGACTTCCACTTCGGTTTCAACTTTTTTCCTTTTCCTCGCTATTGTCATGTCTTTTTCTAGGTTTGTAGCAATTACTTTGGCTTAATGTCTGGGATTCCGGTCGATAGTTTCAATCGCCTAATAGAACAACGTGCTGAAAAGGGAATGTTTATAGTTGAAAAACGCCCGAAATTTGTCGCTTTGAACAAAATGATTACAAGCTATTAAACAGCATTCTTTCTTCTAGTAAGCTACAGATAGTAATCTTCGCATTTTTTAAGAAACCATTAATGGTTCGTCTTTTCTAATAATTATATTCCTATACCTACGAACCTTTTATGTGATTTTCTTCTCAAGAGTTAGATACAATGCATTTTTGATAATTAAAAAAAATCTTTAAAATGAACATAAATTTATTTAAATGTGATTTTATATATTTAATTAAATGTGAACTAGATTTATTTGATTATCATGATAGATAGAAAAATATTTGTTAATTATGCAGTAAAATATTAAAATTTCACGAAGCTCTTAGATTGTTAAATATTCCTCTAAAAACATGAAGCCGTTCTTTTTTGCATAAGACTACATTTCAGTGAGTGATTTCGTAAATTTCAGAACTTAGTTTGGTGACAAATGCTTGACACTCCTTCAACTTTTTACGAATGTTTCTTTTATCTGAAAAGAATGCTTAAGTTTATGGGGTTTAATACGTATTCATATTTCTGATTTAAATATTTATTTCTATCCTATTCCTTAAATCATGCCCTGCGTAAGTGTTATAACTGTGATATTAGTAACCAAACTGTAATTTTTTTAAAGTTTTAAGCAACTTACATATATTGTTTTGCTCTTCGTGTGTTATAAAAAATGTGGTGTTTCACGCTTTATTTACAATGTGTTTATTGATCATAATGAGAGTTCTTGAATTAATAGAATTTCATTTTCAGAACTTGATGATGGATTTGATGACGTCTGCTACAAAGTGGGATTATTTACTTTGCAAATGGCATTTTTTACAATACTGACTCTACATATGATTCAAATGAAATCCATTCAAACTGACGATTCTCTTCTCAGGCGATCCCTCTACTAATGAATTCAGGAATATAGCCACAATGTATTTTTTAATACAATGCATCTGCTTTTCATTGACTTTTACAATTTTTTGTTGTTTCATACCAATATATACGAGAAAAGCTTGGTAAATGAAACCAAGTGTGGAATTTACTGTGAATACTCACTAAAGTCCCTATCCACCCTTTTAACTACCGAATGGCTGCAGCTATCTCCATAAAAGTGGTGTATAGGCATGGTAAAGTGACTATGTGCTACTGGATGAAACCACGTACAGCGCCACCTGGTGGAAAACGGTGGAGTTAACGTTATTATCTCTAAAACGGTACAAGATAGAGGAAAAAAGTATACTGCAAAGTTGTAGAGCATCATCGATTTAGTACAAAAAGATACCTAGTGGACGTAAATGCTTATAACAGAACGCTTAAAACACGTATTTGTCTGTTCGCAATTTCCTACACTGGCACGTGACAAAAAATTCTTAGAAAGAAAAATAACTAGTTATCACAAGATACCTTTATTTTCGATGTTTAAACTTCTCTCCGTCAGCTACTATGCACATCTGGATCCTTGCTTGAACTTCACGTTGCACACTCTGTAGCATAGCGAGTGTCACGTTGTCACAAGCATCCGTAATGCGTCGTTGAAGGTCTGCAATGCTGGCGGAGGGGTCGCATACACCTGTTTGAGGTATCCCCACAGGAAAAAGTCCATTGGAGTCAGATCAGGTGAACGTGACGCCACAGTTTTGGAAGCAGCAAATAAACAAATGTGCATTTTAAGCGTTCTGTTTTTAGCATTTATGACCATAAGGTGTCTTTTTTGTACTAAATCGATGAAGCTCTACAACTTTGTAATTCACTTTTTTCCTCCATCTCGTACCGTTTTAGAGACAATAACGCTAACTCCACCGTAAATGATTTCATTCAGTAGCACATAGTCACTTTACCATGCCTAGACACCACTCTAATGAAGATAGCTGCAGCCATTCGGTAGTTAAAAGGGTGGTAAGGGACTTTAATGGGCACCCTGTATATTTATCTTGCATCATTACATCTTCCTCCAAAATATGCATAAATTCATGTGTAACGACAAAGATATGCAGATTTCATGTTCTATATAATATTAATAAAACTCTACTTTTTAAGTTTCCTCGTTTATTTTAGAAATTATGTCTCATAATATTTCAGATAATGAAACAATTTAAGACAGATGCATTGGAAGGTTTCCTTAATTTAAGTGGAAAAGTATTTTTAGCTGTTAAATTCTGTAACGCATTTATGTTTTGTGTTATTATTAAGAAAGTACTTTTTAATCAGCTAAATGACGAACTTACAGTAATAATTGTATGAATTATGTTTTACTTTGATTGAAAAAAACGTTATAATATCTCCGACATTTATAGCTAAGATTATTTAGATTCTCTTTAGCTTATTGATGCGACAATTTCCTCTCTGTGCTTGTTACTATCAGCCTATGATGATTTAAATTTCAGAATTATATTTTTTAGAATGCAATGTGTTTTGAATGAGAATTAATTATTCAGATGACACTGGACAACAACCATTGTTTTTCCCATATGATTTTAGCTAATTCTTATGTACTTTCACGCTCTGAATTCGAAAAACTAATCAGAATTTGTCTATCACCCTCCAATTTTATGCAACATGAACTCGCACCAAAACCTCTGTTCACTCCTTTCTTTTATTTGAATCAATGTGGTAGCCAGGATATTTTTTGTTGGTTGCCTTTGAGATTTTAACTGATAATGGTGTTTTTATGGTCACTGAATTCGAATATAATCTCGAAAAACCTCTATGATATACTGTTTTCCAGCAAAACTACTCGTAATTGCTTACATGTACATAGAAAATGTCATTGAAATATATCGGATCTTGTGTAAAAAATACTTCCCGAAAAAATTAATTGCCAGCTAAGAAGATAATGTTTGGGTGCTCTTAATGCTCTTACAAATATAATTTTCATAAAGAAAAGGCTTGTATATCAAAAATTATAACAGATGTTTTTGGATCGAGAATCCTGCAACGCAAATACAATTCAATGCATGAGTCAATTTGTAAGGACAGGTGTTTCTATCTGGCAGCACGTGGAAGCTTTTGCCAAAATGGTGATGTGATATTTTGTAAAGATGTTGACTCGTTGTTAAAGGCTCTAGGACTACGACATAGACCTCAAGAATGGCGTTTGTTTGTAGACTCTTCGAAGGTCAGCTTAAAAGCAGTTCTGTTACACAATGGTAACAAGCACCCTTCAATTCCTGTTCGTATGAAAGAAACATACGAAACCTTGAAGCATATGTTTTCCAGTAATGAGTACAGTAAGCATTCTTGGCATATCTGCGCTGACTTGAAAGTGATTGCCGTCTTAGTTGGATTGCAAGCAGGCTACACCAAGTTTTGTTGCTTTCTGTGCCAGAGGGACAGAAGGGACAGAAGAAAGCACTACATCAAGAAAGTGTGGCCCAAGCGAAAGTTCCTCATACCGGGTGTGAAGAATTTAGAGAACGAACCACTATTTGCCTCAGAAAAAATTCTCTTGCCTCCATTGCACATCAAATTAGGCTTGATGAAGAATTTTGTTAAGGCGATGGAATGTGGAGGAAGTGGATTTCAGTACTTACGTCTGAAGTTTCCGAAAATGAGTGAAGCAAAAATTAAGGAAGATATATTTGTTGAACCTCAAATTAGACAATTAATGAGGGATCCGTTGATTGAGAGTAAACTGACTAAGAAGGAAGCCGAAGTATGGATATCGTTTTAATGAGTTAGTAAAAACCTTCCTTGGAAATCACAAAGCGGAAAACTACAGGCAAATCGTCAATAACTTGCTTAAAGGCCTTCAAAACCATGGGATGAAACATGCCGTTGAAAATTCATTTCTTGCACTCCCACTTAGAATTTTTCCCTAAAAATCTTGGATCAGTAGGCGACGAGCATGGTGAACGGTTCTATTAGGATATCTCGAATATGGGAGCTCGTTACCAAGGGAAATGAAATCCCAACATGTTAGCCGACTATTGCTGAACATTGAAAATGGATATTCCTCAAGCCAAGCACAGTCGACAAATCAAGTACACAAGAAAGTGAAGGTTTGTAACATTTTAATATGCCTGTGTAAATATTGCAAGCGGAATGTGATTTCCTAATGTATATAATAAAAGTTACTATGTTGCTCAAAAACTATGGGTGATTGAAAAAAACGGTTAACATATTTGAAATCAGGGCACAAAAATACATAGGTGTAACCCTTTCTTTCTCAAGCAACATGAAAAAAATTTCTTTTTGTTGTCCAGTGAATTGGCACGAGTTTTATTTTTCCTAGATATGGACAATTAATATTAAATGTTTCATTATGGTGTTATTAAATGTTTCATTATGGTATTCTTAAATGTTTAATAATGGTGTTATTAAATGCTTAATTATTATGTTTAATTATAAATTCAAAAAATAAAAGAGGTTAAAGATTAAATATATACGAAGAAGCTGCAGATAACTTTTTCACAGTTGTAATTCTTTCATTACATCGTACACTTAACAAATTAAAAAATAAAGATGAATTTTACAGGACAAAATCCAGAAAAATCCAATGCGTTTAAAAATATTTCTCTACTAAAAAAAAGAGAGTTTCTAAATTTCATGTGAATGATTACAAATTCTAATAGCCATCTAAATATATCAATTCTTCTAGCCATCTAAATATAGTTCTAAATAGCTTGGGGTGATAGAAAGATTTATCTGAAAATAAATATTTAATTTACCGAGAATTCTTGTAAACTTATAATATAAAATACCCATTTCATACTTTTCCAGTAAATGAAGCTAAACTAAATTATATTACTTTTTCGAAAAGATACGAAAGACTTTGGTAAGTATCTAAGATTTCTAAGAGCAGTTTTATTAAATTAAAAGCTTGGTGCATGAAAACAAAATATTTATTCTTCCCGTCGTCGTTTATGCAGCATCAAATTGAAACGAAAAATTCTTTGAATGATTTTCATGGAAAGATAATTTCACTGAAGGAATAATTGATTCTGGTAATAAAAGAACCCCACTCAAACGAAAACGCCGTAGGACTTGAAAACGAACTTCTTTTGTGTTATTGAGTTACCTAAAAATAGCGATTACACTGAAGGCATGAAAACTATTCAGTTTCAAATTTAATTCTGTGAACAATAATTTCTGAAGACGCTTGTGATAATAAAATGATACTTTATTTAATATTTTGCGACTTCTTCCAACATTCTGCGAAGAGATGACTTAATCAATAATTCGGAAGCTTTCAAAAAAGTACATGATACTACTATATTAAATTTTCTTAATGTTCTTTGTTTCTACAATTGATGCACATTTTGATTTGGAATGTAATTATTTTATTGCAGTTTGTACTAACTTTCAAATCATATGGATGGTTTGAAAGCCCAAGTAAAGATTCAATCAAAATATTATTATTATTATTAAATGAAAACTAATTATTATCCAATGCAAACTAAAAATATCAATATATTTAAAATTTATGACAGTCACTTTAACAATTTATGAAAGCATCACATAACATATATAATTCAGAAATAATAATTATCTTACGCTTAAATTCCATCACATACACACACACACATATATAGAAGTATCTAACATCCATTAGCCGTATCAGTCTCTACTTTTTAAAACTAAAATGTAAATTAAATTTCCTGAGTAAGAATATCTTAGAAATAATTTTTAACTGAGGAGCAGCATATGACTTAGAAATTTGATGAAACAATAGAAAAAACTTGACTTCAATTACAACAATAGAAATTATTGTTGCAGGTCATATTTAACGGAAGATTTATAAATTTCTTTATACTCGTTGTAAATTAGTATCATTAAAAGATAATTTTTTGAATTTAAATATGATGTAAAAATCATTTTTGTATGATAATATTTTCGGCAATTACTGTCGTCGTCACACAAATCATTAAACAAAAGTATTTTCTGCATCATTAGAGAAAAAAAACATTTATTATTTGTTAATTTTAAGACATCAAATTTCATTAAATATGAAACTGGCTTACAATAGTGATATAACACGAAAAAAATGTGTTAAATGACTATGTATTAAATGTTAAATTTACATTTTATTATCAGTTTCAAAATAATTGTTTTATCTCAAACGTATGACTCATTGCTTCTGTTCACATATGAAGTAGTTAGAACTCAATATCACTCAGTCACTTATAAATCAAATCATTCTTAATAAACAGCTCATTTCTGCGAAGTAACTACCATTGTCTATTCAACGATGATGAAACTAATTGCTGTGTTGTCACTCGATTAACTCGGTGGATATAATTAGAAAGCATAGCAGTTAGTGCAATCACCTAGTGGGCAGCCTTTGAGCTTGAATTTGTGGAACATATAATGGTAAACGTTATACGTCACTGAAATGACTTCCGCCTTAATGCTGTTCTCTTCCTGAGCTTTGTTTAATGAGGTGTGGGTTTATTCCTGAGTGCCAGCAAGGCTCATAAAAGGAATTCTTTTCACACTTATCTAGGTATTTTGGAACAAATGGAAGAAGTTTGAAGAGTTCACTGATTATAAATTGCTGTACGGCACATTGACATTGAATAGATTTATCATTATAATTACTCTTATTAAATTAACTTAGCAGTTTAAACGCAATTAAAAATCATGCTTCAACAATGAATTTCGAAGGAAGCGAATTTAAATTTAATTTCATTTGATATAAACTAAAACTCAACTTGTCGTTTACTAAACAAATATTGATTTCATGACGTATTCCAATGCGCATGCGCGCCTAAACGAGGTATTTAACTCAATTAAATTAGAATATAATTCAAATTAGAAAGAAATTAACTAAATACAAATGTTTCATTTTTGCAATTTAAGCTGAATTAAAATAAATACTGAAATTTATTTATTACGTTTTACATGAGACTTTTAAGTAAAGGGTTTCAAATAGCAGAAGGATGAGTTTGCATTCGAAATTCAAAATATAAGGCATTCAAAATGTTTCTTCATAGCCCTTTGAGTAATCTATATCTTAATTTATTGACAGAAAAAATCTTTTCAATGACAAAAGCGAATGTGCGTGCTTGTCTCTTAACGCTCTACGATCATTACACCTAAAGATATGTGACACAAACATGCTTTGAAGGACGAGAATGAGCACCTTGAAATGAATCTTTTAAATTTTAATAAGAGTTTTGATTAATTAAAAATTAAGTAAAATTTGGCATTTTTTGGCAATAACTCCCGGAAATATTATAATACAAAAATTGATTTATGTCCTTCTTAAAATTCAAAAAACTGTATCTCTCCATTAACACCAGTTTCGTCGCGTGCAATTTATTTCCTTAGTTTTGACATTCTTTTTTAAAAAATTTGTCAGTATTTTGAAAGAATACTTTCGATTGCTCCAATGAAATTCAAACCGTTTCTGTTGATTCTACTAATATTTATTGGCGTGTTGAAATTCCTTAGTTCAAAGCTAGCGAATGAATATTCTTTTTATTTTTTCAAATTCTTTGACGGTGTCGTAATGAATTCACGATTTTTTATTTTATTTCATCAAATTTTTCTGTGGAATACATAGACAAAGCTTAATACAACGAAAATATTTAGTATGTTAGCAAATATGTCCAGTATTGTGAATTGCTGTTCATTAATTTTTTATCAACATGTTTCAATCCATCTATATGTATAAAAGAGGAAAGTATTGTGTGTGTGTGTTTTTTCGCTTTTTAGTTCTTTATGCACGTCCGCTCCGTTGGACTTACGACGACCAATTTAGCACAGTGATAGATTAGCACAAAAGGGAGCTAACGCCGTAAAAATTAGTTTAAAATTCGAATTTGATTTTTATTTATTTAATTAAATAACGAAAACTAAGCTAATTTTAGACGTTTTCCAACAATAACTTTTGAAATACTTATGGAACGAAAATCATTTTTACATCACCTTAAAGAGCAAAAAATTATGTTTTTAATGATACCAATTCAATTGTTGTACATTTTTTTCTCTAACTGTAATTAACGTTTCAAAATTCATTTTAAACTCAAATTGCAACAATGCTTTTGTTGTTATAAAATAAAATTCAAACTAATCTATTGTTTCATCAAATCCTTTATTCACGTGTTTTCACCACTATTAAAGCTAAGAAAATATTGCTTTTTTGGTCAAGGTAGACTTCTTACTTCCGCTGTATTTCGTAGCATGCACTTAACTTCTGTTTTTATTTCGTAGTTTTTAATTTTTAATATGCACTTAAATATCCAATGACGTTAATTTAGTTACTACGCGATCTTTCGCTTAAATTTCATAAAATTTTGAATATTAACGTTGATATGGCAGCGTTGTTTAATGTATCCGACTGGTTTAAAATCGTCGTTTTTGAGGAAATTATCAAAAACTTTTTATGACTTAATTTTGTAGCCTATTTAACCAGCTTTCTAAAACTGTCTCAACTTTTACTCTACCTGAATTACGAAATTACAAAATGGAGTACAGCTTGGTTTTATTACTGAACTGTACAGGCATTATTTTATGCTTATAGAAAAACTTTAACTGAGTTTTTTCTCGAGAAATGATATTTCTTGATAAAAACTGCGACTCGTAAAATACGGATTTCTCAAAAAAGTTATTCAAGAATTGATATGAAATTTTCTGAGATTGCTTTTCTGTAATATGTTTGATGTTTTCCCTAAAACTAGTGTCAATTTTAAAATCAAGTATTATTTTAACGCTTAAAAAAAACGAAAAGCATTTTTTATGAAAATTAATTCATTAGTAACTATACATATCAAACTATTTTGAAGTACAAGAAATATTTTAGAGTATAAGCTGCTACGTAACTGAACGTGAAGTAATTG
>BGPR01033252.1:0-12875 GCA_013235015.1 Araneus ventricosus | reverse complement strand
TTTTTTCTCATGAGTTGCTTCAAAGACAAAATGGGTGTTATGATGAAGTTTTTTGAATAAAAAACGGAAAAACACGAGTACAAAAATTATCATTTTATTTTAAAAGAATCATTTTTAGAAGAATAGACATAAGAAAAAACACTCTCATCCCTCGATATCATGCTCACAAATAAAAAAGTCTTTCCGTCAGCTCTTCGCGAGGCTCTTGATGCAAGGACTGGCCGGCCAAAAATGCCAATTTATGAGCGTACTGACATGGTGCTGGCACTCGGATCGTACCGGGCCAATTATAATACAGATGAGTGAGTTTGTACGATATTCTTTGCATATAATCTGGCTTCAAACCAGAGAAATCTTCGATCACGTGGTATTGAGTAGGAGCGACGGTCCCTTGTCGCACGCATTGGGAAACCAAATAGAAATCGTATCGATCAAAACGAGTCACGGTATTGTCCACCAAGGTACCCGGGGGGGGATTCGTGTAACTGTCTGCGGTCGGTGCAAAGAATCGCGTGTTAATCTTTTTATTCACGACGATGAAGGCAAATCTCGCTCGACACGATAAATCTGTCGCGATGACCTCTTTGCACGGCTTCACTTCCCATTCCATCACATAGGGTATCTGGCCATCACCCACTCCATCGCGATAGTACAATATCAAATCCGGAAAGCAGTTATTTTTTTCTTTGTATTTCTTTAATGCACACACGAAATGAACCCGCACGTAGTTGGAGAGTTCCTCCCAAGCTCCGGCTGAATGAAAGGTCACTTTGGAATACCATCGAGTCAACAGTTGATTCATACTCGCGATGAAAGCGCCTGCAGAACGTCCTCTTCCGGCCGAATCGTGATACGTGTCGTATCCTATGACCATGATTTTGGCTTTAAACGGAATTTCGAGTGCCCACGGTTCTCCTCCTAATTTGCAATTCAACTGAATGCCGATTTTGGTGGCAACCGACATCAACATGTTTCGTTTGTTCAGAGTCCGTGTCACGACGACCTGACTCGGAATAGCAATGTCCAGACAGGTTAATTTCTTGATGGCATCGTACCTTTCTTTTTTATTGTTGGGCACGATGAAACAAACCATGTCTGTGTTTTCGTTCACGTTGTATTTACAGGCATCCAGATAGTTTTGAATCCTATCTTCGTTCACTAAAATAATCTTTGGATTGCGAATTTGCATACCCATAGGTGAACAAACCTTACATAGATTACTGAGTAAATCGCGAGCTTTGCCCTCGTCGTACCGGGTGGAAATGATAATCCAGTTGTGCAAATGCATGACATTGTGCATAGGTTTACCGCGCATTTCTTTAGAGAAATCTCCCGACTTTTGAATATAGGTCATGGATTGCCTATTTTGAATGATCTTTTCGGAAGGCAAAATTCTAGCCTGGAATTGGACCAGTTTATCCGCAAATTTGAGGTGCCAGGACTCCATTTCGCGTTTCACGTCCGCCGTCGAAGAAAGTTTGTTCATGAAAACCTGCAGATTTCTAACACGGGCTGCGGGGTTTAACTTTGTCATGTTGGCCATTTCTCGCATCATGTTAAAGTTCGACCGCATGGATTCGGTCAGCCCGGTCATGCAACACAGTTCGGGAACCAGGTAGACATTCTTCGACACGCTTGCACCGCCCTTTATCTCTTTTTCTTTAGATTTGCACAACAAAAGTGGCTGTTTCAGATCTTGAATCTTTATATCGTATTGTTTTCGATAGTACTGAACGTACGATATCAGACCTTCCTTGGAATCAAATGTCTTGGAGGGATTCAAAGACTAATCGATATCCTGGACCGAATAAGTACGGTTGTTGTAGTTGGTCATGACGACACATCCTACCAACTCTCGAGCGACGTTTGCTTTGTACGCGGGGTCCTGAGATCGTACCGAATTCGAAATGATTTGCAAAGCGGTCTCTTTGCGGACCACTTTGTGCACGGTATCGACGGACATCATCAATTTTTCCTCTTGGGTGCGTATGGATGTGACGACGCCTTGCCAAATCTGCAAATTATATTGCGGTATCTCAGAAATGGCATTTTGATCGAAATAGTAACGTCCAAGTAATTGGTATTTCATGTGGCGCAAATTTCGACGCATCTGAGTGTTGAAAAGTCTCTGTAATTCGGGATGAGAGGGGGCTAATTCTGTGACAAATTTGAATTTCAAACGGATGGTCGCATTATCGGTATTCCGAACGGAAAACATCTCTAGTCCGTTGTCTAACTTTTTCAAAGTCTTTAAATCGGACATTCCGTCAAAGAGAAAGCAGTCTCCCAGAGTTTCTCTGTGATCTCGTATGAATACGTGTCGCATCCTAGAGACTTATAAAACATAGGTTAGATATCTACCGCAATCTGAAGTTTAAAATTACGTTGTTAAGAGAACCATGAATATAAAATGATGCAAGATTCAAATGAACATCATATTCCCGGCGAACAAACTGGTCGACGAAGACGGCTAGTTCACAATAATTGGCAAAACCAATGGACCAGTCCCCCAGTACCAACCACTGGACCGATATCGATAATTTTTATTTCATACGGAAACTTATGACCCTTAGATACGTCATTAATGGTCTCCTGGCACCCACCCCACCTTCCATTTTCGAAATATATTTCAAAATAAAACTTTGGCAGAGTCACTCAGCAACTACAACAGCCAACCCGATTCCGTTTAAGATCTGCTGCGTATATCGGCTTGAGTAACTCTAAATCATACGCAGAAAGCCGAACGTCTTCCAGCTGGTGCGGTACGGAGAGGGGCGCCAACTCAAGTTTCGTCTTTGTCGATTGCGAGATCCATTCCAAATCAGCCGGCCTGTTGCTTCAAATCGAGACTTTAAACTTAACTCCAATTGCAAAAATAGAAAAGTTTGAAAACAACGATTGAAAAGAGGTTTCAACCGTAATGCGTTAGATATTCGATTGGTGTAGAATAAATAATAATAGGTGTGACATCAATTACGACAGAAGAATGTTGCGGGAACATAAGTCATTAGCGTCAAAGATAAGACAATGGGATTTGAATTTCTTTGTAGGTTAATTTTAAAATAAATATTCATAATTTTCTCTGCGTTACAAGAGTATCCGTTTCTGAAAGAAAGTCTTACTTAATTGTTATTCGCACGTTATTAGCTTTGTTTAAAAAATATTAAGGAAATATTTAAAATTTGCTTGTCCAAATTTCAAACGTCTTGTGACATTGTGGTCGTAATTTATAAATTTTAAATTAATTTTATAAAGCGGATCAACATAAATATTATTTAGTAATTTGTAAAGTTGAAATTGTATGATTTTTAAAAGAATTTTCTAAATCTATATTTCATAATTTATTACAATAGGGCCTTTTTTCAGCAATCTGTAGTTAAATGGTTCAAATCGAATTTTTCCTGATAAATCCAAAAAATCAAATAAAAATTTTTTATTTTTGGACGGCACTTGAATAATCATTAAGAAGAATTGATTTCTAATGATTATTCAAGTGCCGTCTAGAACTACTAGACTTAGAACTACAGTCTTCAGGAGGCCAATTCCTCATAGTTCTACTTTCAAATCCTTCAGTGCTTTTAATAGATGTTTAATGCACATTCTTTCAATAACCCAATATTTAATCCTATGCTGAATCCGTTTGGGGAGAAAGTTCCCATTCTTTTAGTGGCAGTTTTAGATTTGAGCATAAAACAAATTAATTAGAGTCGTAACTGATGCTAGACCAGCTGTAGCATTTTTTTCTTCTTTTTCAGATTCATTTGGCATCCCGTTAAGGTCACCCTTCCAAAAAACGTTATTAACACGTTGAGAAGCCACTCTAAGGTCGCCCTCACAACTATTTTCTTAAAAAGCATTTCCATCGCAAATCCAAGTGGTATAAAAATATTTTCGCTATCGCACCTGGGAATTGTAGAAACCGGGCATTAAATGCACGGTGTTATAGAAAGCTGAGGACTAAAGCATGGTTCCTTAAACACGCTTCTGGCATTGGAGAAATAATTTCTAGGTGAACTTCCGACAAATGCCTAGGTGAGAAGGGCCTTCACCTAGCGTCTTTCCCACTCTTCGTTTCCTGGACGAGCCACTGTGGCCTAGTGTTAACGTCTCGGATACAGGACAGGAGGGTTGCGCATTCCAAGTCGGATTCCACTGAGTACCTCCCGTATATGTGAGCCTGTTGCACATTAAAGCATACGTCGGGGCCAAACGTCCTCCCACTGGTATGGTGCGGAAGTTTACGTAGGGTGTAGCAGCTCAGGTGTCTTCATCGTCGTCTGACCACGGTTCAAATTTACGAAGTCCGTCCCCATATATCCCTCGTCCCATTGCGTTGCTTCAAATCAGGACTTTTATATAACTTAATCTAAATTAAATCTTTTATCTAGACGGTTCTGAAGACCTCAGATGTCCTTTTCTATGTTTAAAATAAACAGGTCATTAAGTCCGAACACCATTTCGAGAAGTATTCACCAATCATTGCGTCATTCCATCGACTATGTAGCCTTTATAATTTTCATGAAAAGCAATTTCGTTGGAGTTTAGAACGATGTGTCATAAGATAAACCAGCTTGATAAAATGCAGCAGATGTGCTCCGCAACGTTTTATTTAACATTTTGAAAAAGTTTTATCGGTACTTAACCCTTTAACTGCGGTTGTGATTTATAAACCACGTATATAAGAAAGTACAAGCAGTTAAAGAGTATAGTGTTATAGCGGCCACAGAGCATACTTGGCGACCTTCGGATTACGCCAATATTGCAGCTATGATTTCGTCAAACTCCTAAGTTCCTACTCTCTTGATGAGTGATTTGAAATGCCAGTTTAAGACTCGGATACACATAAAGGAAACGTATTCTCATCTTACGTATGTGCAACATAATTCTTATGGCCCAGCTTTTAGCTTTACTTGGCATGAGGGGTTCCCTTAATTAAAATAAATCAATTCTTCTGTGAAACTCTATGCTAAATATTGGAGTGTCCTGGACATATTGTCCCTCAGTGACTATAAATATAAATAAATTTATAAAAAAATCAATACGTATTCGAGCGAACCAAGCACTTAAGTTCAATGTTCTTGCGAAATTGCTAGGTCCCAGCTCACGCGGCTAGCGAAGACGTATGATGCTTTCTAAGTTGAAAGCATCCGCCCGTTGCCAGCTTAGCTGCCCCTTCAAAGGAATATTTTAAAAGAAAAAGATTTGAGTTTGCATCCTTAAAAAAAATGAAACTATGCGTTGTTCCTTCCGTTTATATTTGTAGGTTTAAGACGGATCAAACAAATTAAGGTTGAAGCGACGACGCGCCAAACTGTAACTAAATTTGAATTTCTTTAAAAAGACTTTTGCATTCTTTTTATTTCAAGATGTCTTTGAAATTAATAGAAAATTTAATGTTAATTTTTTCAATAAGAAAATACCTATTCCACTATCCATGCGCATGTTGAAATCGTTGCTGAAATTGCTTAGTGAAATTTGTGTTTTTCTTTGGATTATTTATAATTTGTATTTTAAATTTTTAAATTGGAGCTATTTAAAAATTATTTAATAATTTGTAAAGTTTAACCTATATTTCGAAGATATTCTCTTGTACTACGTTTGATGCACAACTGAAACCCTTTTTTCAGCAATCTCTGATTAAATAGTTACCGTCACATTAATCCTGGTGAATCAAAGAAACAAATAGGAATCTTTTATTTTTGGAAGGCACTATCACTGAAAATCGATTCTGCGTAGAGCATTAGTCTTTATAAGTCCTATTCTCACAGCCTTTATTTCAAATCCTCCCGAGTTATTATTATATTCGAATTGAGCATTCTTCCAATAATAAAATATCTATTTCTTTATTGAAACTTTTGAGAAGAAACTTTCCATTCTTACATTGGTATTTTCATCTTTGAGACCCTACAAGATAATTACAAGTGTAAGCGATGCAAGACCAATCGCAGCATCTTTTTTCATATTTATAAGGCATCCCGTTCGGGACACCTTTCCTGAAATTGTTCAAAGTGAGTAAAAAAAGAAACCGGCAGTGCTTTCAAAATCCTCTTAAAAAACATTTCCGTTCCAGTTCTGAGTGGTATAAAAAATAATTTCTTAAACATTTTCTGAACTCATATTCATATTAAAAGGGAATGCGTCTTTCGGTCTGTGAGACAAGGCGGGCTCTATGATGTATAGGTGCATAATTACCAGTATTAATCCGGCGTTTGACATTCGCTCGAGCGACTGGAGACTTAAGAGCTTTAGTGAAAACTCCAGAAAACGTTCGGAGCAGTTTGGATAGCTTGCCTATTTGTTCGTTGCTTAAATCAGTAGTTGCCATTAGAGAATAATCTATAAGGGATTTCGACGTATCCTTTAGCGTAATCAGGTTATCTGACGTGTCAGCTATTTCCCGAAAATTACTTTCAACTAGGCACTCGGCCCGACCACTCAACATCCCTTCAGAGATGATGCGTTTTTCAAACTGAGTATTGGCAACGCAAATCTCACCTTTGCCGTCATGATATGAAGTGACTATCAAAAGTACAATAATATTTCTTTCGAAGAGCAAATTTTTATTCCCTTCTACCATTAAATTTAAATTTCTGTTGGCGTAGGATACTGATACTGTTATTTTAGGTAGAAATTAAGGATTAAGAGTACCTGTCCTTCATGGCATACAACTTCCAAGCTCGTAGCGCCTCTAGTTCTTGGCAAACGCCTTCAAGAAATAGTTCACTCCTGGCACAGTCTATCACCGCTTCAGAAACTTCTTAAAAATTCCATCCAAGGACCAAATCATGACCATAATTCTGCAAAACTACGGATTTAAGTAGCAGCTCTCGGCTTATAAAATGACATGCAAAATAAATTTTCTATCGGCCGAACAAAACTTCCATAATCGACATTTAGAATTACTTTCTTGCCATCAGAAAACATAACTTTCTTTAAATATCGATTATACTTATCCGAGACGACAGAAAATGATGTCCCAGATCCACCAGCGCACGAATCGTCTTATTGTCTATTATTATATCGAGATGGTTACCAGTTATCTTTGCGGACTCCATGGAAAGTCTCTCCGCTCACTTTTCCTCATTTCTATGGTTCGGAGATTGACTGGATCGACGGTAATGTGGCGGTGATCTGCGCATATTTTTCTCTGTCAGTGGGTAAAAATCAAGAAATTTATTTAATGTTATAGGTAGGCTTCCTTTCCTTAATGTTTATTAATCATATATATCAGAATTTATCACTCTTAATTAATCTCAAGAAGAAACAATTTTAATCTCATAGTCACTAATTGGCCAGATGTTCGCTCTACGAGCATAGAATGCATGAAAAAGTGATTACAAATGATAAAATTACCAGCAATGTTGTTCTTCCTTTTAACCTTCAGTGGAAATGCTAACACGATTGGGAACTACTTATTAGTCAGATTAACTCTTTAAACCCAATGCGACTTTTTTCTCCTACTCCCTTTAACACCGGTGCTTTTTGGGAGGATACGTCATGAAATGGACTCTCCCAATCTGGGATTTAATTTACCCCTCCGCACCATCCTCTGCTGAAACCTTACTTAAGACGCATGGAAATGGGCTGTGTTAGGCATGGATAATTGGACCCCCTACCATACTTATCTCCGAAGCGATCTCAGAATCTCACCTCCCTAAAGGAAGCCAACGGCTCAAAAAGGTTTTCCTCGATGTTAAAGTGAAATTTCTAGACCGTCTTACTCGATGTGTGAGGGCTAAATTCTACTGCTGCTATTAAATAAGCCTCTGTCATTGTCAAACTAAAAGGTTCAAATTGCATCTATCCTTGCATTATCTTGTCGTGGAATCGGCGTCTCTTAATTTCAAGAAGATATTCGAACATGTACTAAATTTCGACCTGGTAGGCTATAAATATCTTAAGAGCTATTCGAAGAGCTTATAAAAGTTTGGTTAGATCAATTATACTAAAGCCCCGAAGCAACACAATGGCTATATTAGAACGGATCTCGTAATTTTTAACCGATGTCAGACGAGTGTTGTTCCTGGCACCCCTTTATTCAAAATTCTGCACCACAGAATGGGGAGGGCGCTTTCTCAATACATGTGATTTAGCGTGCAACTGGATGCTTTCTCTGTGGACTTTCAGCGTAATCGCGTTTCACATTTGGAGCCCTTTTGCTCAAAAGCCGAGATCTAGCCACGAGGCCACCGCGGCCCTGAACTTATGCTTGGCTAATCAATCATAAAGAGACTAAACTTTCAAATTCGAGCATTAACACAAAAACCTACCAAACTCACTTCTAATGTCTTTGTGTAGTGTTAACTTTCAGATTGCACCACGAGAGCGCCACTTCGTTTTGTCACTGTTTTGTGAGTGGTAGAGTTAACCAGTTTGCTGTGTCTTTGGGATTATATATTGAAATTGGGAGAAGGACTGGCGCCAGAGGAGTGACCGGGGGGGCCAAGGCCCCTCGTGGAGGAAAATTTTTGTAAGGGATATTCAACTATAGCCGATAAATAATAATCTGAGAAAAAGTTGAGACCAATTTCATTACACTCGTCGCCCCGTGCAGCAGGTCGTGCCCCCTAGTCGGGGAGAGTATGCCAACCGACGGGAAAATCGGGCCCCCTGTCGAGCAAACTCTAACGCCATTCCTGAATAGGAGAGGGAAAAATTCAGGAGAATTTTTACGTAAAATTGGGGAAAACATTTAATGAAGCATTTTAAATGTGTTAGCAAGATTACAGAAATAATTGTTCGGTCCTATCCGAATGCTGGGAATAATATAGAGGTTTCAATAGGAAGCCCTCCTAGCATCAAGAACACGTAGCAAGGTCTTTCAAATAGCATCACCAAAGACTACCCGAAAAATGACAGACCTTGTACGTTAAGTGGCGATCTACACTCGTCGAGGCAGCGTGTGCTTGGATTCATGTAAATCATTATGTAAACGCCCATTACATAGTTGAGAACTTAGGAATAGGTTAAACTTACGGATGCGTAAAAAAAGTTACAGAGACATACGAACTATCGTCTTTTAATTTGTACACGGAAAACACCGTCTCCATAGCTAGGAGGTGTATTTCCGTAGTATTATTAACACCACAAATCAGACCATCCATAATTAACATCAGATTTCAGAAAAGCAAGGCGACCCTACCGGGACGCCTGTTCAAGAAATAATAGAACAGAATCCTATATCTGTGAATGTTAAAACATCATGACAGTCTTCCTAAATAGGCGTTCCGCTGCGGTTTTGAGTGGTAAGAAGCAAAATAGTTTGGGAGCCTTTTCTGAATTTAATGTTTGCATGCACTTTTCAGGGCTCTTAAGAATTCTTTTTAAATAAATTAATAATAAATTACAGTATCACTCAATTTTCTCAACATTTATTTAAAGTAGATAACCAATTTAAGTCTACGAAATTCTATTATAGTGATTCAAAGTATAGGAAAATTTCTATATGCAAAACATTAAGAAAGACGTGAAAATACGTAATTTTTGAATTCGTAAAAGCCGTTGGAGAAATGGACATAGCAAAGTATGCTATTTTGTTTCTGCAATATTAAGTTTTTCTCGATAATTTTTGCAATAAGGTTTCTAGCAATGTCTCTAGATATAGCTGGATCATAATTTTGGGGGAAAAAAACGCTGAAATAGAAACGTCTACGTCATGGCGTCTATGTTTCTAATAGATTATTGTCAATTCGGTCACCGATTAAGTCGTTATGGCAGTAATTGGTGAATGTCAGATCAGGGTCAACATGCAAAACTAAGGCTCTTGAAGATACGGATGCCTGCATCGGTAGTGTACAGTATTTTATCTATAATGCATTTGTGAAGATTTTAAAGGTAGTGTACAGTATTTTATCTATAATGCATTTGTGAAGATTTTAAAAATCCGCATTGGAAAGATGTTCCATATACGTATTTTGAATTTAATTGCTATAGTTTTAATATCGGTTACATATGATGGAAATATATTTGTTGAAATTTAAATCGCCTGCTTCAAATAGAAACGAATGTGATTTGAATTTCTATTACCCTTTGAGGGACAATATATTTAAAAAATTATTTAATCTTAAAAGTATACATGTTTGAACTTCGTCCCCCAGAAAATAAAATATTTTACATCAAAAATAATTTTTTTCCGCCATTCGAGTTTTCAAAAGAGGGTGGGACGACGTATGTCATACCGTCTTTAAAGGGACTTGAATTTTCCTCGACTCGTGCCATCGTTTGTTATTTTTCCTTCTACATCGGGGCATAAAATTGATTACTCAGCCCATTTTCTACAACTGTCTCGAAAGAATGTTAATATTTCATTATTGTAATAGAAAGATTTTCCCACAACCAAATTCAAATGCGATACCTCTCCTATGGTACTTTTATGGCGTCATCCTCTTTTAAAATTTCAGACCAAAGCCAACAACCCACTTTCTGTCAGTAAAATCTTACCCTTCTCTTCCGTTTCTTAGAATGGAGGCAACAAAAATTAGTAGTCAGTACATGTGGTTGTAGATATTCGTTTCTCTCAAAGAAAACAAATATAAAACTCTGGAGCAGAGCAGTGAAAGCACCTCTAGCAATATCCCACCAGTTTGAAATAATACCGCATGCATGTTGTTTTGAATGCATTATGTTATATTCGAAATCTACCGTTAGGTAAACTTAGTTATGCGTTCAGAGCCGCAGTTTCATTGATCGGCGATTGAAGTAACAAGTTTGATTCGGTGTTTGAGTTTAAAAGAAATCTCCTTTTCGAACTTTATTATAGTTACTAATTCATGCTTTCCTTCATTACTAATTGTACTGCTCATCTTGGAAATTTTAAGAAAATAGATAAGGGAATACTCCTATAAACAAGGTGATTAGAGATGAAGCACATCAGCGCCTTGAGGAGCTGAAATTCTGATGGATCACTGCTGCACTATATGCAAAAGTACAATTACGAACCTGTTCAATTTTAGCTTTATAAGGAAATATGGTTTACAGAATTATAATTAAAAAAATATTTTTTTATAATTATCAGATCACTTTGAGGCCAATAGTGAAAAAGAGATGAAAACGCTTTATGATCGAAAAAAATATTTTTGTCCTTTTTCCTTTTACTTTTTTTTGCTGTATTTTCCCCCTTACTTTTTTATAAATAGTCGCCACCCACTAATCAACTGTTGATCTTTCCGGATTTCCAACAATTCAACAAGTTCCTGTGTCAATATTTTTGAAACCCCAAAATTTAATAAGAAAATTAAGAAATGAATGCGCATGTACAACGTAATCATCCGAAGTTGAGTTGCAATGTGTGCCTTCCTTTCGGAAATTGTTATCGGAGTTCTGACGCTAAGCATTTTCCTTTCAATACACACGGAATGAAGAAAACACTCAGCATGAATCTGTCTTAGTTCAAAAGAGAGAAAATGTCCTTTATGTTAATACTGCTTTCATAGTTGGTATTTCATTTCAAGCTAAATTAACAATTGGAGGGTACGACTTGGGAATTTCGGTTCGGGATGAGTCTTGGTATCTTTGCAATGTACCAAGTACGGTGTTCATCCATTAAAATATGAAAGTGCAATAGCGAGCCAATTCAGATAAAATAGCCATCATTCTTTCGGAACACCTTATATACTAGTAGGTTGTTAAAAAAGCGAAGTAGCATGGTCTGTAGATTACTTGCCTGCTTATGTTTAAGTCAGTGTCGACTAACCGCTGCCGCATATTAATATTTTTTTTTCATTTCAAAATGTTTTAAGAAATCAATAATTTTTAATTAAACTAAAAATTTATAATTACATTTTATTAAAACACTAATCATTTTTATGCATTAAATAATTTCTTATACAATAATTATTTTTTTATTATTATTGTACTACAGTTTTTATTTAATCTTTAAACAGTAATTTAATTATAAATACATTCCTCTTTCCCAATCAAACCGATTCCTTAAATCTAGAACGAAACTTTTGTGTCTATTTTAAAAGAATAATTTGAAAATTTTAATTGTATATAATATTAGCAGTAATTAGAATTATTTATCACCATTAAGTTGTTTTTTTATAATTATTTAGAAATTTAAAAATTAATTTAGAATTATAACTGAGGTATCATATAATAGAAAATAATATAATTCAGAAAAATATTAATATTTTACTAAAAGTTATATATAAATATTTAATTTAATTGAAAAATATGAATTTCTGAAAATATTAAAAGAAAGCGGGCGCGTGAAACAATGACTAAAATGTAGGCAAACGAGAACTCTATCGGCCATGCTTTTTGGCTGATTACAAACGACGGCAACTTACGGGAATAAAAACTTCGTTGAAAGTTTGAGGACTGTTGTCTACTAATTGGCTGGCTATTGCGCTTTGATATTTTATTAGATAGACACCCTAAATCTATGCTATTAATACATAAAGACTTATCCCGAACTAAATTTATCAAGTCGTACTCTCCCCTTGTTTGCATTCAAACAGTTATTTTTTCCCTAATAGTAGCTATGCCAGTAGCGTTTTTAAATGGCTTCGTTATCAGTTTTAAATATTCAAGTGTTTTGATGCCTTTAATTTAATTTGGATCCAATTACCCTCATATTATTATTGACTTCGATACAATTCAAATTACAAAAATTAAGGAATGCTCTAAGGGAAACAAAAATTGTTGTGAAATTCTATGCATGCATATTACGAAATATGTTGTGAAATTCTGGGCATGCCTATTACTAATATAATAGCCCAGATCCTCCGGTAAGGCTCTGACGTCACCAACAATAAAACTCGCGCCATAGCACTGCGAGACGTTAAACAGCATTATTTCTTTGTTAGAGAATCTAAATTTCAGTAATTTTAAATTTAAGAGAGAAATTGTCGTTTTAATTTCAAATTTAATAG
>BGPR01033251.1:0-17071 GCA_013235015.1 Araneus ventricosus | reverse complement strand
TATATGTATATATATATATATATATATATATATATATATATATATATAACAAATAAGAAACAATCAAAACAGAATTGTAAAAGCAACATGATCAACATAAGCATTCATAATACAAAATGTCAAGGAAAAAATCCGCGGGAAAAAAATGCCCAGATGTGGTCTGATTTCGAACCCAGAATAATAACTTGTCAGAAGTTCAGTAAAAGAATGGCTTACTCACCCATTTCAAAACAACTTAAAATAGTCCAAAAATATGACATCAATATCATCCAACCGCAGATGAATCAATGCAGATGAAAGTCGTCAGTGTCGTGAAACCAGCATCCTGCGTCAGCACTGTGGATTAGCTTATAGAGAGAATCTAAACAAAAGGGGGATATAAATATAAAAAAGGGGAAGATAATATAAAACGCAAAGAATGCGCAACAATGCTGCAATTCAAGAAAATTTGTGGAAAATATATCAATGACATAAAAATCAATCAATGTTGCAATTTCAGCATTGATTGATTTTCATGACATTGATATATATATATAATGTTTTCTTTGTTGCAGTCATAAAACAGCCGAGCTGTTAGCCAATTTGCTTTATTATAAAAATATTTTGGCGAGTGGCGGCAATACCAACATCTTACTTGAAGTTATAAGTAAAAGTGTACAGAAAATCCCCGATTCTCTCAGATAAGGGAATAACAATATAACGCGTGATCAAAGTGAAGGGAATATTGGCTATTTTTAATAAATTACGTAAGCGTTTTAGGGAAAAAATCTAGCGCCGAGGAGACGCGTCATGATTTTCGGTGGGCACGTGAAAGCGATTAAAATATTCTTTTAGTAATAAATATGCCAAGACGAGAGATTTAATATGCCTCCAGCGCGGGAAATAGAACGAAACTGGAGTTTAAGAAAAGTGATTTTGGAATACATTAAGACTTTAAAATATATAATATTAGAATTTGAAATAAAATAAAGTGAGATTATTACATATATATATGTTTATAGATTCCATACCAGGTTAATTACTTAAGATTTTCTTCAAAATCAACACATATTTAACTCATGAATTTCTTTTTATCATCAAGAAAAATTCTCCGAATAATTACGTGGAACGCAGCTTTTAGGCTTTTAATTGCGTTATTTTCCAAAATAGAAGAAAAATTATTCCTGTCTCGGTTGTTAGAAATGAATTTAACCAACTTTATCGAGAAAACATCCAAAAACTTAAAACTTCAATCAGCGCTACATTTTTAAATAAATGCACAAACATTCTTAGCAATTTATAGTGTTTTGCACTTCAAAATTAATTATTTAAGTGAGCAGCGTCTTTTAATAATTCATAAGAAAAAATTAATATTAAACTCAAATCAGAAGAAGAACGGAAAGCATGTGTTTATTCTGTCCTGCGATAATTAATTTAAACTGTTGTTGTATGAACTTCAGTTTTCCAACAAGTTTATACGTTTGAAGTTGTTTTTATTTACTTTTTCGTATTTGACTTTTCGCGCCTCTTTGAATAAAAGTGACAGCGTTTTCTCAACAATTTAATTATTAGTCTCGAAACTCTTTTGTAAAAAATTACGAATCGGTTATGGTTGTTACAAATGAGACAGATTGCTACCTGTTAATTATGGTGAAATTTTTATTACTATAAAAGAGTCTCCGATTTTTTTATTTCATTCACCTTATTCGTTTACTTTTACTTTCATCCGTTGCACTTGCTTAAAGCATTGTAGCAACATTGAGAGTATTTCCGTTCATTTGAATGTGTTCTGAACAAAGCTAAATTTCTCTTCTATCTCACTGTTTTTTTTTTCATTCGAAACGTAATTTTTCCCTGTGAAGACTATTGACTTTCAAGGAATAATAGTGTTGCAAAAATCTTACTGTGGGTGTATGGTGTAAACAGTCCAACACGCAGGATAATGGAGAATGAAGGTTTATTTACAAATATGCAGGAAAACACGTAGCACAGGTACAGGAAACAATAGTTCTTGCACAGATTACCAACGTAAATAGACAACAATTCACAGGTAATAACAGTTCAGCTCTTTAATATTTAACAACACAAATAGTCAGCAAATAACTAGTATCGACAACAACTGCACTTTCAATAGCGCTCAGCTCACCAGCTTCCTAGCTCGCACTGTGGACGAAGCTCTCAAGTCGTTCCCAATGGATCAACACTACTACCGCTCGGCATCTAACAGTTTACTAGCTCGCACAGCGGATAGAACTCCAAAGACGTTCACGCTCCAAGGCGATCCCAGTCGATCACTACACACTTCGTCGTCCAAGAGCTCTCCTTATATAGTTTCCCCGGCAGGCCGTGACGTCACATGGAATGATCTATCACATTCGTGGCGTATCTTCTCTCCTAATAGAGATATCGAGAAGATTCCAGCACCTTTGAGATCCCATATTTCGTCGCCAAGATGGTTGCCAAGTTTGTCGCCAAGGTCAGGGGTCCAGACGTGGCTACTGTCCGTCATCTCATACTTACCCCTGTAAAACTCTCTTCTCAACCATAAGACTCACATTGCTGGGAAGCGACTTTCCATGTTTGTAACAATAGTTTCTTATTCTTGGATATGTACTGCATTGTTATACAGTTATGAAATATAAGTTTATTTAAACACTTTTATTTAACAAAGCAACACAAAATATTAAATAAAAAGTTTTCTAGATAAAATTTTAAAATTTCGGCTTCGAGGTGCATTGAGTCACTATTAAGACTACATGTGTGCCAAATTTCATGGCTGTAAGTGCGGTAGATTCGTCTGGGCATCGCACGCACACGAACATTGCCTTTTATAAGTATTGATTTAAATACTTTTATTTAACTTGACTAGTTTCATGTTTGGAAAGATCAATTTTTCACTCGCTTCCTGATCTACTGGAGTTTCGAAATTTTGTGCAGTTGTGTGTTCTCGATGACAGTTCTCTATTTTAATATTTTCAGAACTTAATTCTAAATAAATTATTCATTAAATCCTGATAGTAAGTTTGAGGGGAAAAATCATTTCAAGATTTTAAAAAGTGAAAAATAATTAAAATAAAAAATCTGCTATTTAATACACTAATAAAAGATTGTTTTTAAGAGCTGTTTTTACTTAAAATTTTCAAGATAAAATTTTAAAATTCCGGCTTCGAGGTGCATGAGGTCACCTTTAAGACTACCTGTGTGCCAAATTTCAAGGTTGTAAGTGCGATAGATTCGTCTGGACATCACTATTAAAGAATGTTTTTAAGAGCTGTTTTTACTTAAATTTATTTACTGATTGTTTCAATAGATTCATAAAAATATTTTTTAATGAAAATTAATTCAATGAAAACAAGAGTCGCATTTGAAATAAATTGTCAAAATTTCATAGGAAATCTATAACATTTCCATATTTTTTTTCCATAGGAAATCTATAACATTTCAGTAAAACGAAGAAATTGCATCTCATCACGTTTGCCCTCGTACACATATGAAAAACTGTCCATGGAATGGTTTGCAGAGCCCTCTGTAATTTTAAGTAAAAAATTTATTTATTTACTACTCTTTATTATTATTTATTTATTTTTAATTTTATTCATTTTTTTCTCTCTTTTTTGGGGGTAACTTTTATTGACTTTTCCTAGGTGATACTTCGATGAACTTAAGGAATTAAATATAAAAACCGTTTTCAATCAGATCTTATAATCGTAATACTGTTGTACAATCTTTTGTCGCTGTGCAAAATATCAACTGAAGTCAAAAGAGCGCTTGAAGCAGAAGGTTTCTCGCAGGAGCTCAGAATAGTTTTGCATCAGCGTCAAAATCGTTTATTACCTACTAGAAGATTTGTGTCCGTCTAAGACGGGGTTTTAGCTTGCCAACAATATCTCAAATCTGATTGTCAGTTCTTAACCCCTTCGGGCCGAGCGCCGCATATGTGCGTCTCAGCTTGACTCATCTCAGGGCCGAGCGCCGCATATGTGCGTCTCAGCTCGACTCATCTCTGGGCCGAGCGCCGCATCCTTCAGTTACGGCGAAATTGCTGCTATGGGCAGAGAGCCGCACATATGCGTTTCGCTTTTGGAACAAAATATTTTCTATCAGATGGCGTTACTATTCCATGTTTCTTTCAAAAGATTGGTCCCGTACATTAGTATTTCTGTCTCTGAGGTCAGATTGTAGTCGGCCACGTGTCTGTGAATCATTCTATTAGAATTATTTGATTTTTGAGAGTATAAACAGAAACACGTGCTGGCGAGTGTAAATAAAAGCATGTGTTAAAGAGCACTTTAACTTATTTTGGAATGATTGTTTATAGTTTCTCCTCTCGCTTGGGTTGGGATTTTATGGGAGATATTTTGTCAAGGGTTTTTATGCCTCTGTTTTATTTTTGCAGTTATTGCTAAAAGAACGCGTTAACTTTCCGAGGAGGAAATATGTAAATTTTTAAATGACAAATCTATGGATTTTTCCGACGATAGTGATAAAGCAATAAATTATTAGAGTTCTTTAGATAGTTATGAATCATCAAATTCTGAATTAGAAGAGGATAGTACTAATATATCGATTCCAATTCCGTCATGTCAGTGGAGTCCTAAAATAGAAGATTTTTCAGAAGGCTTCGAAGAGTTAATTATTACAATTTTCTTGAAGTATTTTATAATATTGAATGTAAATATTTATTTTTTCCTATATTTTCGAATTTTACATCAATAATCTAGTGTTTATTTAGTTGCTTTCAATTATAGAGAAATACACTATATTTTTATTCTTTATTATTAAAAATCAAGTATTTTAATTAAACTTTTTTTATGATTTAGAATATGATATCGTTTACCGCATATTTAAAAATGGTTTCATTTCTATGAAAAGGACACTTTTTATGCATTATTATGTAACGCGCACTTTTGACGAAATTTAATGCGTGTTAGGCTTAGCGGGAGAAAATGCTTCGGCCGGTGGGCACAGACTGCGCTTGCCAGCTCCCGGCCGGTGGGCACGTTTCCTTCAGCGAGCGGCCGTCCCGAAGGGGTTAAGAAATAAAAAAAGCATGAGAAACAGAAATGATGAATCAATTGATACTAACTTTCGTTCTGCAAAATATATAAATATTCAATTCCAAAATTAAGTACGGAAAAGAAAGAACCCTTTTAACAAAAACTAAAGTAAAGATCTCCGAGAAGTATCTTTGAATCTCCCTCCATCGTGCAAATCTCTCTCTCTTTCTAACGTTCGATTCCTTGCAGTGGGATCTTCTCTATCCATATTGTTCAATGCAAAAGGAAGAAAGACCTCAAAATACTTTTTCTTTCAAAAAGGGAGAGGATTCAATAAGGGAAATTCTCTTCGGCACTCTCTCTCCTTCCTCTCCGAATTCTACTAAATTTTTCCTTCCCTCTGTAATCAGCGTCAACGTTACTGTTTCCCGCGAGCGCTGTAGGTTGGGAGTGGGTGCCTGGTCCGGTAGGTCGTAGCCAGGCGTAGTGTTAGAGGCCATTTCACCGCTACTATATTATAGAATTCCTCTCCGAATTCTAGTAAAGAACCCCCTGTCGTAACCCTCGGTAATCAGGGGCTACGTCACTGTTTCCCGCGAGCGCTGTATGTTGGGAGTGGGTGCCTGGTCCGGGGTCGTAGCCACGCCTGGCGTTAGAGACCGTTTCACCGCTATTATATTATAGAATAGCGAAATAACAGAGAGAAACTATCACTCAAGAGGAAATGTTTATAAGAGAACTTCGTTATCCTTATTCGCAGTTGCATCTTTCGCAGATTTTTAATGTCGACGTTGTATTTTTCCTCCTTCTTCCTGCTGTGTCCTTTGCTGTACATCCTGCATTTCTTATTAATTTTTCAGCGTGAGAGAAAGTAGAAAAAGAGTCTTAATAATTTCAGATGATTTCAGCTATTACATTATTCGATTCAATTAAATAAATTGCATTACACTACTATAGCGTTGCATATAAACAACAATTCGCTTCGTTTCGAAAGCATTTGGAACTATTCACAAACATGTTATACAAACCGTATTTCGTTTCGTTGCAAAAGTTTTTGGACCGCAAGCGTTGCATATAAACATCAATTCACTTCCTTTCAGAGCATTTGGAACCATTCATAAACATGTTATACAAACAATATTTTTCTCCGTTGCTAAAGTATTTGGACCTCAAGCGTTACATATAAACAACGATTAAAATAGACCAACTCTTGAGGATTAATTACATAACTGTTTCGTTTGCTATCTTCTAATTAGATGATAGTCGCTGTTTTGGGAATGTGTTGTAGTTTTAATTTAACAAAGAGTCCACAGAACACTTGAAGTATTTATGGATTCCCATATAATATTTTTATTGAATAATATCATCTTGGAACTTCATTTAGTTTAACATTAATATAATACTTCGATGAAAATATGTCATACGGGTAAATCAATCAATTAAATGATTAAACTAATGCCTCTCGAAAATTGGTTTATAAAACCCAAAGACCATAAAATTTCATTTTTTTCAACTTATTTAAAGTAATTAACGATATTTATGAAGGAAATTAATAATGCGCTGTTATATAATACTATCACGAAGGAAAAGGTTTATAGAACAACCATTTTTTAAAAAGGGCTTTAAGAATAGAATTTCATTCCTTTTTTCTTGTATATAGAAACACAGAATCTTTAAAAGTGACATAATTAAATGAAGATTAATTTGCATTAAAACTATTAAGATATAATATACCTATGGTTTGAACACATTTTTGATAAAAATGATTTCACATGGTAACTTTAAGAATCTTATTATTTGTGCAGATTAATAATGGCATATCTACGTACAAATTGGTAATTCCCAAAAATATTTTAATATCTTCCAAAACGATGCCCCTATGCTTTTGATTCTTTTATACAAAATTTCATTTTTCTACATATTTTAGTTGTCCTCAGTGGTGTAGTGAAGCAAAGGAATAGCTACCAGGAGGTTACAGGTGCCCCGGGCAACAGCCTTAAACTGATGATTCACGACTGCTCCACTCCGCTTAAATGGAATGGTGGCACTGGTGTACTGATGCAGAGAAGTAGCTACCGGGAGGCTGAACTACATGAAACTGCTTCTTCACCATTGGCAGAACATAATACATTACTTGAAAGACGGAGCGGTCATTCATGCAGATTTCGATGATGACGCCACATACCCAAGCCTCCCCCTCACCACCACACACACGTACCTATCCAACACCTCCTATGTAGGGGTGTTGACCTACCCCGCCAGTGTTAATTTATGACCCGGTAATCTCGATGTAGCGGTGGATATCCGGACCGGTTGAATATCCAACCTCCCGCTGAAATTCTCATCGGCTTTTCGCATTGACGGCTGATTTTGGCGTGGAGTGGTCGTAAATGTCCAGCCTTAAGAGGCGCCACCGAAACAATACGTTGGTGGATTTGCTTTACTTTTTATACCAAGCCCAGGCAGGCATCAACCCTTACCACGCCATTAAGGGCGAAAGGATGTTGTGACTTCCACTAGTAAAGCTGGTCTAACTAGTAAAGCCGGTTAACTAGTAAAGCCTGTTAACTAGTAAAGTCGGTCTGTTGACCCCTGTGAGGACCTTGACAGGATGAGGAGGACATTTCTCCAACCTTTGATCTTTCTCGTGCAGATGGCTTTCTTCTTTAGGGAAGAAAACCAGTTCCCACTTTAGCACTCCAACGTAAGGTACCTTGCTTTTTCAGGGCACGATTGGAATTTTATATATGTAAAGATCTGAAGTGGCCTGGTCTCATTGAGAGATGCTCACATTATAGTGAGATAAGGGTGGTTGCTCATGTAGAAAGTAGGCACATTATACTATAGTTTAATGTAAAATAGATCTGCTGAGTATGAGTATATAATACATTCAGTGTGTAGCGTCATATGTCCGCGTCAGCAAAGAAATAAATCCGTTGAATTCCTCAAAGGGTAAGACTTAAGAACACGGCGCGGTCTCTTGTCAAACACTGCAACTTTGCGCCAACCATACCAAAACTCGCCAAACTGCCAGTTCAGAACGAGGCCTTCGAAAATACTTCGATTACCGAGGGAAGGTTCAGAACAACAGCTATGAATACCAGATTTTATGAGAAATCGCCAAATAAATTCAAATTTGGCGACCGCGCCGTTTTCTTAGGTCGAGCCCCTCAACGAGTCGTGGTCGTGGTGGCCTAGTGATAGGGTCACGACTTCGGGACCGGAGGGTTCCAGGTTCGAAACCCGATTCCACTGAAGATCCGCCGTGTATGTGGCCTGTTGCAAGTAAATCATATATCCTCCCGCTAGTGAGGTGCGGAAGTTTGGAAGGGGGTGCCCGCTCAAGTGTCGCCCTCGTCATCTGACCGCGGTTCAAAATTGCGAGGTCCGCCCCAAACTAACCCTTGTGTTGCTTTATAAAGGGGACGTTGATATAACTAAACTAAACTCGGCTAGTCGTGTCATCATTGGATTGGAGATAAGTCATGATTTTTGGATATTTTAAAGTTTAAATTTAGAATAACATTTTCTCCTGGCAAGATTGTGCAGTTGTAGATTTGCACAAAAGGGGGCAAAAAAAGCCATATTTTGTCCGGTGCCCCTGGCTACGCCACTGTAGCGGCGGGTAGAAAAGGAACTTATTGACAAAAACAAAACAGTAGAACATTATTTAACTCAAATATAGCAAAAAAGGCGGGAAAAAATGCTTTGTTCTAAACATTTCTTTCAATTCCTACTATTAGTTCACACTCTCCCTATATATATCTTGTTCAAATTTTCAGTCGTTAATAAAATACTTTTTATTCATCCACTTAAGTTCAAATACATTTTTTAAAACTTTAGAGGATGACACTTGACGTTAATACAGTTTTTTCAAATATTAATTCATTATTTAAATTTAATTAATTAATTTTAGTTTTATATGGGAGAAAAAAATCGCCAAAATGGTCGCCAAGATCGCCAAATTTATCGCCAACTGGCCAAGTTTGTCGCCAAGATTAGCATCTCAACGAAGCAACTTTAGAGCTTTGTAACAATATTATATGATGCGTATTTATTGTTTAGTGAATATCAATTTAGTAATTAACAAGTAATATAAAACAAGAGATGGATAGAATGAGAAATTATAGACCACCATCAGCTTCATAAATTAGAAACGAAAAAAGAATAGAAATCGAATAAATAATAACAAACAAAAATAATAGTCCAACACCATATATAGAAAGGAAAATGGAAGATTGCAAGGAAATTCGCTTTCTATTTTGCCACTTAATATTGTGATTCTGTCATATGTATATACATATTTATATTAATTGTAATTATTTAATAAAAAGTAACTAAAATAAAATTTTTCTTTGTTGACCTAAGTAGGAATTGACTTTAAATTTTTTTTTATATTACTTGTTTATCTTTGCTACGCCATTATTAGAGGCCTCGATTGAAGAAAAGCGTGATTTTATTACATTGGAAAACATTAGTGTAAAAAAATCTTTATATTCTCAGTGGAAATCAAGATCATACAAAGCAAGCCAAAAAAAAATAATAAATAAAAATAAACTCAGAGTTAATCGAATGAAATCGAAAACAAACAAGGAATCCATTCTAGTCCACTATTTCAAGGGCTAAGGACTATTCGAAATGGATTCAAAATATTAATTGGGAAATTTTTCTGTAAGAAGCTAGCATTACGCCAAGCATAGCTTCTCAGCGACCAAAATTTCCCAAACAAAGGACGATGGAGATTTGTACATCAAATGGCATATAATCAAAAGAAAGAGGAAAAAACACACACATCAAAACGCTAATGAGGTGATAAGATATTCTCAGTATGTTTTTCCCCTCAACGTTCTTGCATATTGATGAAGGTGATTGGTATCATCAGAATTTCATGTATTTTTTTTAAAAATTCATCCCAAGTTCATTCATTTTACCAAAAAATTCTCAATCTTTATTTATTTATTTTATCGCAGTTGAGATTTTATCGACGAGGAGAAAAAAAACAGAGAAAAAGTTTCGAATAAATCTTTAAAAAGCAAAGATCGTCACCGTTTTATCCTCATTAATGCAGTTCATAAACTAAAGCACATTTCTTTTCGAAAATGTGAAATTCATTTCTGAAAAAGGCATTTTCAGCTACGACTTATTGCCATTTGAAAGCTCGTGAAATTGACGACGTTAAGCTTTTAAGGAATCGACTACGTTTACATTTTTAATAGGGATCATTGTTCTTTAATGTATCTTAGAAGACCTGCGCTTTTTCTTTTCCAGTTCTTTCCGTTAAAGGGGAAAGATGCCATCACGAAAGACATCTTGTTTATGTTTTCAACTTGTAATTTCTCGTTATCTTTTTTAAAAAAATTATAATCTTGGCGAGTTCCTTAGCATAAAAATCAAGCATAAGTAAGGTTTAGTAGATGGATAAAAAAATGTTCTTTCAGCGGATAATTTAAGATGTATTAAAGGTTTATTCATTTTTAAAATCTCTTGATTTATTCTCTTCATTTTTATTTTATTTATTTAGTTTTTTTTTATTTAATTTAGTTTTTTCAGTTTATATATTATATTTTTATATTTTCTTTTCATATTGGTTCTGATCGGCACAGGCAAACAATATCGTAATTAATACTGCTAATAGCCATTAATTTTAAGTTAAGCATTTTAAAATTAATTACTGACTTTCTTGGGGGGGGGATGAAAAGAGTGGGGATATCGTTGCAAAAAAGTCTCGCCTTCACGATTATTTCAGTGCAGTATAGAACGTGATCTTTGGATTAGTGATTGCTGTTTTGTATTTAATTACAGTATACAATTTTGAAGTGTTTTGAGTGTAAAACAAATTCAAAACTCTCTCTGTAGGGTATAGTTATGTTCTTTATTAAAGTTAACCCTCCGTCCAGCGCAATATTCGCACCGGCGACATTGGGCGCAAAGCGTCTAACCGAGGCAAACAATATCGTAATTAATATTGCTAATAACCATTAATTTAAATTTAAGCATTCTATAATTAATTACTGACTTTCTTGGGAGGGACTTCAAAGAAAAAAGTGGGGATATAATTGCAATTCGGTAGCTGGAGGTGGGTCTCAAAACCTATTGGACGTAAATTGTAGTGCTATGCCGACGGCGAAGTCGAGACATTGGATAAGGGTAGGGGGCCTCAAAACCTATTCTACGCACATCATAGGACTAAGCCGACGGCGAATTTGAGAGGGTATGATAAACGGATCGAAACAAATGGTCGTTCGAATGAGTAACATCAGTGAATACAGCAATGAGAATCCCAATCAAAAGTTTGTATCATCTGCTTAAGAAGTTTTGCAACATGTGACATGGCATGTCCATGCTAAAAAAAATGACGTGTTGTTTCACATATTCCGAGCGATACTTCTTTACTGCTTGGCTGAAATTTATTCACTACTGCCGCCTACGGTGACCAGATGGTGCGCTTTACTTATTAGTTAAAATGATTCAGTTATATTCGTAAAATTTGAAATTTGCAAGTTGTTTTAATTAGCTGTTATTTTTATATTTTACATTAATAATTTAGAGCTAAAGCTATCCGATGAAGTAATTTCCAAATGAAGTTCCTGATCAAAATAAACTGTTGGCCTTGAAAGATGATAGGCAAAAATGAAGCTTTCAACAAGTGACTACTAAAAAACAAGTAAAATGTTTAAAATCTTGAATTTTTAGATGCTTTTTAGATGAAATAGCTCCAAAATCAGAAACGAAATTCAAATGCATCGAGAATAAAATAATAAATAGATAATTTTCAGTTACATCAAGTCAAACTTCAAAGTTTGTCAGTAGGTAAATGAAATCTAATTTTGACAGAATTTTAATGAATGCAATTATCCGCTGCCACTTTTCAATGTTGCTTTGAACTTCTTGTCACTTTATTGAAGCAATTTGAAATACATTTTAATTTCAAGTAAATATGTTACAATTAATGCAATTTCAAATCTGATATTTCACAAAAAAATTTTTTAAAGCTTTATTTGAAATCAAAAAGCAATAATCCAGTAACTCAAGCAAATATTAGAGAATATTTGAAATATAATTATGTGTAATATCAGAAAACATTTATCTGAGCAAAAAACTATTTAAATGTTTTTACAATGTAATGTTCCATATTCTGTTTCGTTCTATTTGTGTATTCTAAGTGAGTTTTTTGAAATATTGGTTCGATATATAATTAGAATCAATACTAAACGTTTGATAAAAACTCTCAGAGAGTGTTTTACGTACCAAATACATTTAAAATGCATTAAAATTTTAAAATTTTTTTAACAATGTCAAAATTTGCTATTCATAATTCATTAAAAGCTTCATTAAAACCAAAAGAATTCGGGGGAAAAAGAAATGAGCTTCGAAATTTCCCCTCTCCGAACACTCTATAACCTGTTTGCGCCCCGCTCTTCCTCCCTACCTCTGGTCTCCCCCGTTCGGTCGAAAACAGAAACTGTCTCCTTGAACGACCTTGACTTCAGTTAATGACAATTAAAAACCTTGTAAAATTGAAACAAATTATTGTACAGTACTCATACTAATATCATTGGAAAGATAATTGTTTGCACTTTAAATTGAGATAAAAATCATTTTCGTGCGATAATTCTTTCGGAAATTATTGACGGGGGAAAAGGCCAAATTCGTCGAAATTCGGCTTAATTTTGAAATAATTAAAATTTGAATAAACAATTGAAAAAATTGGCTCTGGGATTACATCTTCAGCATACAAAGTATATCTGTGCCAAATTTGGTAGCTCTACGTTCTACGGTCTGTTCTGTAGAGTGCCAACAGACACACACACACACAAACAAACAAACAAACATTCATATTTATTGGTATTAGAGATTATTGGTCAAATTTAGCAGCGATAGCCTGACTCGGTTGTAGGAAAGTATAATAGATCATTCCTTACTGGTTCCAACAGACGTTCAAATAAATCATGTTTTTTTCACTTTTAGTTACTGAAACCTTATACTTATGTAACAATAAAAAATTGAGACGCTGTGTCTCGTTATATTAGTTTTAATTAAAATTAAAATACCCCTCCCCCTTTAAGTTTTATCGAGCGAGAGGGATGAAGCTATCAGGATGAAAGAAAGTCAAAGCGAATGCAACTACTGTCTGTCCGCCACGAGAGCTCTCGCCGCCAAATTGTCTAGTTTGCGGCTGTCGCTATAGAAACAGGTTATCGTAGGAAGAATCCATTTCCAGTAGGTAGAAGTTCGTTCAAATGTGTTCCGCCGCAAACTGGCCCCAAGAATTTTAAAAAAATCCGACTTCCGTTGGATTCCTCCTATTCGAAATGGATCTTCCCAGGCATAACTAGTTGCTATAGCGACCGCCATGAACTGGACAATTTGGCGGCGAGAGCTCTCGTGGCGGACAGACAGTAGTTGCATTCGCTTTGACTTTCTTTCATCCTGATAGTTTCATTCTAGATTTCTTGTAGCGTACAGACAGTAATGGGAGCTTTTCAGAAACGTGTCTCACGTATAGGTTAAAAGCCGAAGTTAGGGATTGCAAATCACTTAGCAGCCCCTAACTTCTAAGCAATTGCAGCTATCAAAAAGCATTCGGTACAAAAATTGCTCTTTAGGATGAGGCGATATTTCACATAATTTGAACTACCTATCTTCAATCGAAAGGGAGTTACGGGGAAATTGAAACTTCAACCTCACCCCCAACATTTCCACCACCTTTGAGCTGGATGCCCTATCCAAGAACTTGGCCTCGAAGAGGCGAAATATAAAGGTTTGATAAAGAAAATAAATAATCGTTAGTAAAATCTCAGAGACAACGTCCTGAATAAATGTTCTAGTGTCTAAACATTACCTTGTCCTATTTTAAGTTCACTGAACTATCAAATACAGTCGGACCTCTATTTAACGAAGTCGCTAAATTCCGAAAAAAAGTTCGTTATATGGAAAATTCGCTAAATAGAGATTCACCTTTTAAAATACTTTAAACTACACGAAACAGATTTTAAATTCATAAACACTAAATATTATTAAAAAAGTAATTAATCACACCTTTATTTTGTAAATTAATATCTATTTGTTTTATATATTTTACCCATCAAAAAGAAATATGCCAGGAAAACAAGAATAAAACAAAACATTGTTCGGGAATACACTGTATTTTCAATTAAAAAAATAATTTTATTTTAAAATTAATGAACTTTAGCATTTCATCATACGAAGGTTTGTTTATTTCTGCATCATGATAATTTCCATCTTCGTCTTCATCGCAATTCATTGCTGTATTGTTTTTATTTTTCACACTGTCCACTTCAAACCTGCCACATCCACATCTTCATAGACACATGCTTTGAAACGTTTTGAACAAGAATTCGATGAATCGTAATTTTTCATCTTATCACGATTTTTTTATTATGGTTGATAAGCTGTTTGGAGGAATACCAAATTTTAAAGCATTATCCTTTTTTTTTTCAAGCCTTTATCCACCTCATGAAGAATTAAATTTTTTTCTTTGATGCTCAAGCACTTTCGCTTTCACATTTTCCAGCTTCAAGGTCATTGATCACCATAAAATGTGTTAAAAGAAAGAATAAGTTTGAATTGTTTAGAAATATTTTGAGAAACAGGGAGAAAAAAAAAATTGGATCACAAGAAAAAGTTCGTTAAATAGAGAATGCACTTCGCTATTTGGAGGTTATTTTACGAAGAAATTCGCAAAATGTTCTTGGTTCCAAGAAAAGTTCGCAAAATAGAGGTTCGTTAAATAGAGGTCCGACTATCTATGATTTTACAACGAAGATATGCAGAACTGCAGCATCGAGTTTGGAGAAAGATTTCTTCTCGATCTTTTTTTGATTAACGATAACCAAGTTTAGAGTTACGCTTCAATTCTTACACATAATTGACTCAAACGGGCATAAAAAGCTGCTAAGAGCTGACAAGAATACTCCTTTTTGAATTTCTCGGTTAAAACAAGTCATTCGTAAGATCCAAATGAGCTTAAGAAGACATTTATCTATCTAATTCTGAAAAATGGACGTCTTATTAACGGACGTGTGCTTTCTCGTTCATTCAGATGCATAGTTCTAAACTTAAATGTGATTCAGGAATCGTGCTGGCTAGAAAATTACCCATTTATAACGTCAATGAATTGTTAATAAAGAAAATTAAATTTTTATTACGTTTCGAAGATCATTTATCAGATCTTTAGTAAGAAAATTTTGTATGAATCCTTTCGTGTCACGTTCTCACAAGAAACTATCTTGATTACCCGCGAAATAGGCTCGAAATTTGGTACATAATTATTCATCCGATTTGATTAAATATCACCCACCCCTAAATGTCGTTTTGGGATACCCTGGAAATAGAGAAATGGTGTGGGCCGCCGCACATAATCAACTTATCTTTGTAGTACATCAAATGCAAACTAGGAATGGCCGAGTGCTGCAACTGATTGCACTTCAAACCGTGACGCTACGCTGACGAGCAGTTGACGGTGTCTGCATAAAAGTCATTAAAATGGAGTCAATTCATGTGACATGGCCGCCGGATGATGAATGAAGCTGTGCATGCCATCTAAACACTGCATTGCGTGACCATTCACCACATTAGCCTTTCATCAGACTGTTACGCTGTGTTTACATTTTGAACAAAGTTTCTGCATAGTAAAACATATGTTATTGTACCGCTTTTGGCTATTATTATTCAAAAAAAAAAGGATGATTGCCGATTTCCCCGCACGGAGTAAAAAAATCGAGGGGCGGAAAATTGTCAGAACAAAATGAGAAAAAAAATCGCATCAGAGTTTCTGAATTAATTAGAAAAGTTTCTGAAAAAATTGTAAAAAACTATAAAACAATCTAATTTTATGTACTAATGAGCACAAACTTTCAAGGCACTATTCCAGTCTATACTTATAAAAGGCAATGTTTGTGTGCGTGTGTGTGTTATGTGTGTGTGTGTTTTTCTGCGATGTCTAGACGAATCTATCGCACTTACAGCCATGAAATTTGGCACACAGGTAGTCGTAATGGTGACTGAATGCACCTCGAAGCCGAAATTTTAAAATTTAATCTAGAAAATTTTTTATTTGATGTTTTGTGTCGTTTTGGTTGATTTT
Organism: Araneus ventricosus; assembly: GCA_013235015.1. Lineage (NCBI taxonomy): Eukaryota > Metazoa > Arthropoda > Arachnida > Araneae > Araneidae > Araneus > Araneus ventricosus. The sequence continues at coordinate 988 of BGPR01033251.1, read as the reverse complement.
TCGCACTAATTTCTCGATAGAATGGTTTCGAATAATTGCACGGCAAAAATAGATACACCATCGGAATGATCACGCGATTTCCGTTCTAATGAAGTTAGTTTTGAGCTTCTAACGTAATTTACTGAATTTTGGGGATTTTTTAAAAAATAGTCACTTTTCAAAAATAAAATTTTCTGGAATCCTTAAAACTCTTGCATCCGATGTTCTAATAAAGATATCATTTTCAAAATTTTTCAGCTTATAACTGCAACGGTTCTGTCGGATTTAAAACAAGAATGGTTAAAATATCTTTTCCCGTTTTTTTTAAATTAATTTTTTCCTGGTAGTTGAAAGATATTTTTCCTCTAGCGGCTTCCTTCCGCGACAGCTCTTCGGAACGTTGCGGTCAATTTCATTGCCTGACGGAGCAGGGTGACGTCATTACTTTCGCGTTCTGCGAGGAGATGATTTATTTGCTCGACAACTTCAATTATTATTTTTAAGCGTGTCTTAACTTATTTCTTTGCCTTTCATACTTTGCTTGCGGTGTAATAAATATCACATTCTAATTTTTAACATTGTTTTGGATTAACTGTACTCGGTCGAGAAGAAAGAGAAGCGGACAAACTCAATAATATATATATATATATATATATATATATATAAAAGAGGCAAAACATAATAGAAAAACAATAAAATAAATAACAAACATTCATATCAAATTCGAAAGGATATGAAAAAAAAACGAATTGAAAATAAATCCGAGTAAAGACAAAAATGCGAATAGTAACAGATGGAAAAATATATAAATATATCACATACACAATGAATGCGCTAAAAGCTGCAAGTTCAAAAGCGTTGTGGTAGATAGAGTATAAATCGAAAAATGAAAGAGTATAAAATGTGAAATGAAAAAAACGCAATAAAAGCACAATAACGTTTCTTCAGGGGATGAAATTATTGTGAATTGCTAAATATAAAAGTTTGACATTTTCTTGCAATCAGTTAT
>BGPR01033250.1:5581-17072 GCA_013235015.1 Araneus ventricosus | reverse complement strand
AATAATATCGGCAATCAAAACAAAATAATAATAAAAAAACAGAAATCGCTTATCAATCTTACTTTCGTTCGTTGCAACAAGCGACCAATTGAAAAGAATAAGTTTTCCAGAACTTTCCTTTAAAGGTAAGGTATTGAAGACAACGCTGACCGGAAGTAATGGCTAGTTCCTCTTCTGCAAGAAAGTATGACTTATCAAAACGATATTTTTCACTTGAAGGAAGTAAAAATGAATATTAACAGGAAAGTGATGTTTACTGCTGGAAAAAAAGCTACGATTCTATTTTCTCCATTAGGATTACGTGTTGTATTCCAATTAAATGATGCTTGAGGTTCAGTATAAAATGTTTTTTAAAAAAAGTAAGAAAAGGAAAAGGAAATGAATGCAAGACATTGCATTGCAAACATAACTGCGCATGTCATCTAAGATATAATTACACGCTGTCTTACATTTGTGTTTTGACGTCACGTCCGTTTTCCTCCTGCAAATGCGCATTGAAATTCGAAATTAAATTGAGCGGGGCACTTGACGAGTGTCACGTGAATACGAATTGAGTTGATTCCATACTGTTCCCAATACAAATTAAAATCGATTAATTATTATATCGATTCATATTGCGATGAGAAATGACCGACTTTTACCTTATTTCAGTTCTATTCAACAAGTATAATAAAATGCGCCGTATTTTAATATATTTTTAATAGAATTGTAGAAAAAACTATTTATAGATAGAGATAAAGTGTTCTTACATCATATTAATTTTTAATCAGTTTATTTAAAATTATTTTTTATTCGTAAGTATGCTCTTAGTGTAGAATTTTCCAAATCAGCCATTTTGAGTACGAATGAAATTGATTTTCTGCAAAAAGAACTAGAACTAATGATTTTACCCCTTGTCAAACACAAATGTCCGAAGTAGAAAATTGATGTTACTGAATCCTTAATTCGGTATTTTTTTTTTTTTTTTGTGCGTGTGCGTGTGTGTGTATATATATATATACATATATAGTTTTTCGAATACGATGTCTTTAAATAGAATATGAAAAGTGATTTTTACATGGAAATTGCAAAGATATTGTACTTTGTTGTATATTTTTCGCATTGATTTTAGATAATTATTCAAAATATTTAAGTTGAAGTTTTTTTTCTAAAATAATTTCCGGGTTTTATGGATTTAAAATTCATACATTCTCTGCTGTAAAAAATGTATTTCGTAAATTACCCTAGTTCCTTTTTTTTTTTTTTTTTGCTCTTTCGTATGCGAAATTCTACAAAGCGAAAATACTGTAATCGACAAAAAAAACTTAATTTCGAAAACTTGATGAATCTCCTAATTTTAGGTTTCCACGATAGAAAAAAAAACTTTTATACATACGTTACTGTGCTTATTTCTATGATCATGACCACAGTAACTCAACAAGGTAGGCAGATAGATTAAATTCATCATCTCGCATCAAAATTTTAAAATTTTGGATAGAATCTGCCAACGGGACGAAGAGTTTTTCCTAAAACCTGACTCGGTTTTCTGCACTGTACAGTGAAAATTCGATTACTGTCAAGTCCGGTAATCCGTCAGTTTCGGTAATCCGTCACCGCTTAATAAAATCTAATCCGTCATTTCTGTACATTGCTACTCTTGCATTGAAGTTTATATTGATCGTTTTGTAAGATTAAATACAACATGTATGTATGATCCACTTTTAAAGGATTTAATTTTCATTTTCACCCCTAGCCAACAATGAAATCATATTATTGTACATCTTAATCTTAATATAAATAAAAGTCATTGTGGCTATGTTCCATATCTCCTCCTAAACAAATGGACTGTTCTCAACCAAATTTTGCACACTTATTATTTAAGACAAGGAGAAGACACTTATGAACTTTTCTAAGTCCAAAAATTAATTAAACAGTCAGTTAATTAGAAATTAACCGAAACCGTTTTTCCGCCGTAACTTCGGAGCAGATTGTCCGACAAAAAATATTTTTATACCATCTTAAAGTTCTAAATTTTACCTTTTCAATGATATCAATTTTATATATGACATTTTCCCTTCAATTTTTATTAATTTTTTAAAGTTTAATAATTGTTAATTATGTGCAAACGCTTTTGAAATAACACAAATTTATAGCTACTCTGCTGTTATGCAACGGTTAGACTTTGAACTAATTTACCTCTATTTCTGAAATTTTTGCTCATTTTTATAAATATGTTTTATGTAAGAAGAGAGTCAACCATCAACTTTTAAAAGCCCAAATCTTATTAAAATTTCAGTTAATTAGAAATCAAACAAGATTTTGGCATTTTCCGTGTATATTTCGAAAATATATATTATGCCACAAAAACTATTTTTACACATATTAAAAGTTTACAAAATTAACTTTTCATGACACAACTTTCATTTCCGTTCAATTCGTTGCCCTCATTTTAATAATTTTTCAAAAATTAAATTGAGTATAAAATTTCAATTTATTACACTTTTTTTTATTGATAAAGAACAAGAATACATAAGAACTGTTGCTAGATCACATCAGAAAAATTTTGGATGAAGCCGAATTTTATTTTATTTTTTTATTCATATTTGTTCTAACGTTTTCCATCAATGAAAAATTTCCTATGTAATTGTCCCAAAACATCCGTTAAAATCTTTCTTATACTGCAAGATTTATGAACAAAATTTGAAGTACCTATGCAATAAAAGCTAATAACTTATGGAGAAACTTAGCTAACGGCGGTTTTTAAAAATCGTCTGGTTCAAATGATATTCTCATTTTAATTAAAAAAACGTTTCAGACGATAAAAGAATTTTGGGTATTGTAATTTTCTATACAAAAGTAGTTTCTTTCATCAAAAATATTAGACATGAAAGTATTTTAATCCCAAGCAACGCCGGGCATAACAGCTAGTAATATAAAAAAAAGTCATTGTGGCTATGTATGTATGTGGCTATGTTCCTCATCTCCACCTAAACCAATGGACTGTTTTCAATCAAATTTTGCACACTTATTATTTAAGACAAGGGGGAGACATTTATGAGCTTTTCAAAGTCCAAAAGCTAATTAAACAGTCAGTTAATTAGAAATTAACCGAAACCGTTTTTCCGCAGAAACTTCAGAGCAAACTGTCCGACAAAAAATATTTTTATACCATCTTTGAACTAAAATTTTACCTTTTCAATGATACCAATTTTATTTCCGTGCAATGTTTCCTTTTAATTTTATTAATTTTTAAAAATTTTTAAACAAATTGATTACTCGCAGACGATTTTGAAATAAAGCATTTTTATTGATACTTCGTTGCTAGGCAACGGTGAGACTTTGAACTAATTTCTTTTTATTTCTGTAATTATTTTATACAAGAAGTGAAAGATAAATGTGAACTTTTAAAGGCCCAAAAGTTAATTAAAACTTTAGTTAATTAAAAATTAAGCAAGGTTTTGCGTTTTTCCGTGAGATATTTCGAAAGTGTTATGTTACAATAACTATTTTTATACTATTCTAAAGTTTAAAAAATAGCTTTTCAGTGATACAAATTTAATTTGCGTTCAAACTGTTGCTCTCATTTCTATAATTAAAAAATTCAAAATTTGTAGGCATGCATTTTTTATTGTTAAAAACAAGAATACGTATGAAGAGCTGTTGCTAGAACATATAAGCAAAATTCTGGAAGAATACTAAAAAAAAGTTTAAAAACAGACGATTTATAATTTATATAAGGAACAACTATTGATATGGTTTATTTTAACGCTTTTCATTAATAAAAAATTTAACTATTTAATTAATTATTAAAAAACATTCTCCAAAATCCTTCTTATACTTCACTATGTATGAACGAAATTTGAAGTAAAAACGTTTCAGACGCTAAAGGAATTTTTATGTATTATAATTTTCTATACAAAAATAGTTTTTTCATTAAAAATATTACACATAAAAGTATTTTAATTCCGAGAAACGCCGGGCATAACAGCTAGTATATAATAAGAGATTTCCGCTATCCGTCTATTCGGTTAATATTTTGTAAATTAATATCTGTTTTATATATTTTACCGATCAAAAGAAATCTGAAAGGAAAACAAGAATGAAACATAACATTGTCCAGGAATACACTGCATTTTCAATTTAAAAAAATAATTTTATATTAAAATTAATGAATTTTAGCATTTCATCATACGAAGGTTTGTTGATGTCTGCATCATGATCATTTACATCTTCATCATCTTCGTCTTCATCGCTATTCATTGCTGTATTGTTTTTATTTTTCACACTGTCCACTTCAAAACTGCCTCATCCACATCTTCATAGACACATGCTTTTAAACGTTTTGAACAAGAATTCGATGCATCATAATTTTGTATCGTATCACGATTTTTTTATTATGGTTGATAAGCTGTTTGGAGGAATACCACATTTTAAAGCAATATCCTTTTTTTTTTCAAGTCTTTATCCACCTCATGAAGAATTAACTTTTTTTCTTTGATGCTCAAGCACTTTCGCTTTGACATTTTCCAGCTTCAAGGTCATTGATCACCATAAAATATGTTAAAAGAAAGAACAAGTTTGAAATGTTTAGAAATATTTTGAGAAATAGGGAGAAAAAAATATTGGATCACAAGAAAAAGTTCGTTAAACAGAGAATGCACTTCGCTATTTGGAGGTTATTTTACGAAGAAATTCGCAAAATGTTCTTGGTTCCAAGAAAAACTTCGCAAAATAGAGAAATTCGCAAAATAGAGGTTCGTTAAATAGAGGTTCGACTGTATTAAGTATTACTGTTCTATGAAACTAAGCATGAAGGTTCCATGTTTACAAAGATGTCTTTTTTAACAGTCGCATTACTATTCATTTTTTTACACTTACTCAAAAATATTTTCTTAAATTGTAGAAATCAGATATCTCTGATTTCTAAAATTATCAATATGACAAGGCAATAAAACTGGCATCATTAAGTAGATAACCTTTTTACTTTCTCGTATACGAAGTATACAAAGAGAAAGTATTGTAATCGTCAAAAAATTCGAACTCGAGATTTTGACGGATCTCCACGTTTTAGACCTCCCTGAGTCCGAAAAACACAATTTTGGAATTATGTCTGTATGTCTGTCTGTGTGTGTGCCTGTCTGTGAACACGATAACTCGAAAACTATTAGAGCTACGGGGATGAAATTTGGTATGTGGTCTTTGAACATAATTTGTAGGTTTCTATCAAATTTTGGACAAAATCCGTCAACGGGAAGTCTGTCTATTTGTATGTCCGCGGTCATGTGAACGCTATAACTCAAAAACTTGAATAGCGAAATGGATAAAATTTGGTACACAGTTTTATCGTTATGAATGTAGGTCCGTATAAAAGTTTGGACCAAATCCGTCAAAAAGAGGCGTTCAAATTGCATATTCAATTTCTTTTAATCCGATTCTCATGCGCATGCGTATTGGTAACAATCTGTTATTGTTGTAAATTTTATTTACAACAATAAATAATGTTTTCAAGCATCAATTGTTAACAATTTTTTTATTGTTGTAAATCAAACCGATCTCATTATTTCAGCAAATCTTTTATTCACACGCTTTTGCAGTTGTTACGGTTGTGGTAGTATAAATTGTTTTCTTGGGAATTCAATTCCAAAGCAGAATTTTCGCTTTAGTATTCATTGCATCGCCTATTTTATCGCGCCTGCTTCAAAGTAATATTTTTTTGAAACGTGGCAACAGATATTTGATTTCAGGTTTGTTTGTTTTTTTGTTTTACTTTCTCGTATGCGAAGTATACAAAGAGAAAGTATTGTAATCGTCAAAAAAATTCGAACTCGAGATTTTGACGAATCTCCACTTAGAAAGTATACGAGAAAGTTTGGGGGAGACCACTCCCGCTGGTTAATTTTACGATGTCCCGAGAACCATTTTCATCGGATAATAGCTTCCGAAATTATCTCACGAAAATATCAAACTCAGGAATTCAGAGAACGACAGTGAAAAACCATCAGTAGAAAAACAAATTGGGGTACTTATATATTATTTTTATGAATGCCTATCAGGAATGTTCGACTAATACAAATTTTTGCTCACACTTTACCAGTGACATCCTTTAGTATAAGTATACGTAGGATTACCATACGTCCGGATTTCGTCCGAACAGTCCAGATTTTAACTGTTTCCGGAATGAAACCTGTTCTAACCAGTTGGTCACATGATATTCTCCGCTTATTCTGTGGGAAGCGGCGTAATTCATTTACATTAGGAAAATATTTTTTAAAAAAGTACTGGACTTTTTGAACGTAGTAGCTTAAACAGGTACGGTCCCAATTCTACTTTGCATGAGAACCAGTAATGAGAAAAGCATTAATTTTAGATCGTTGAAGCGAAAATAAAAAAAATAAAAAGATACATACAAAAATGTTTTTAAAAGTAAAATATTAAGAAAATTAAAAAAATATATGAAATAATTTTTAAAAAATGCAAGGAAATGACTACTGAATTTTAATTATTCTGCTTGAATTTTGGTCCAGGCTGAGAGAGAATATCGCACAGAGGTATCAGTTGACAAAAATCAATCTGATTTGTATTATCTGAAGATTTAGGGAGGCTTGAGAGGGAAGAGACCATTTTGTTGTGGAATGTGGATATCTATGCCTTCCAGAATTGAAATTTAAGAACTATTGATGAGCTATAAGTAGGGTTACCATACGTCCGGATTTCAAGCTCACGCTCGGACTAGTGGCCGGATCTTCAGAATGTCCGGATTTTACGCCGTTGAATGCGGCAGAGAGGAATTTCCTTGCAATTGGGAAAATATGACGTATTCGAAAAAGCTGACGTCATTTCGCCAATAAAAGAAAATTCATTGTTTGCACTATTCACATCCATTGCTGATGAAAAAGTAGTTTGTGTTTTTACTTTCTCGTATACGAAGTATACAAAGAGAAAATATTGTAATCGTCAAAAATTTCGAAATCTCCGCGTTTTAGACCTCCCTGAGTCCGAAAAACACAATTTTGGAATTATATCTGTGTATCTATATGTCTGTGTGTCTGTCTGTCTGTGAACACGATAACTCGAAAACTATTAGAGCTGCGGGGATGAAATTTGGTATGTGATCTTTACACATAATTTGTAGGTTTCTATCAAATTTTGAACAAAATCCGTCTACGGGAAGTCTGCCTGTCTGTCTACCCGCGGTCATGCGAACACTAACTCAAAAACTTGAATAGCTAGATGGATAACATTTGGCACACGGTTTTATCGTCATAAATGTAAGTCCGTACAAAATTTTGGGCCAAATCCGTCGAAGGGTTGACTGTCTGTCGGTCTGTATAATCGCATACTTGTAAAAATTATATCTCATAAGCCCTTTGGCTTAGATAAATAAAACTTGGTATCACGGATGCTAACTGATTATAGATATGTGCCCAATTTTCATCTCAATCGGTTAAAAAAAAGGTGTTCAAATTACATATTCAATTTTTTTTAATCCGATTCTCCCTACGCATGCGTACTGGTAGCAATCTCTGTGCACGCGGAAGGATTACGTCACTTCGCCCTTGAGCCGGCAAGGGTGGAAGCAGTGTGTGTTTTTATCGGCACGGATCTCTTTGAATATGATTCTTCACCTAAATATTTTACAATCACTATAATCTACAATGAAAAACCTTCTGATAGTTTATTAATATAATTTTGAATTACCAAGCATTAATAGAAATTGCATTTTCTTTGCATTCTAACTTCTTGCACTTTTTTGTTTTGTTTTTTGTTTTTCACCTTCTCAAACTCTTTGCTAGTGTTATGAAAGAGGGTCGTTTGTAGGCAGCTTTTAGAATTTCATACTGCACTTGGCGCCTCCCCCCCCCCAGAGCCGGCCCGAACAAAAGCGGGGCCTGGTGTAAAGTTGACTCGCGGGGCCTTGAAGCAAATTTCTTACACTAAAATAATTTATTGCTTTTTGCAATTTAGTGCATTGCGCTATTTGATATTGTTAGGACTAAAGGAATGCATGTAAATGATAAATAATTAAATTATTTTTATATAGTTAATATTTCAATAACAAAAAAAAAATCGTCAATAAATCAAATAACAAGCATAATGCCTTCATAAATACATTTTTGTCTGCTACTTGTTAGATTAAGTTCACAATATGTGATTTTTGTTTCGTTTTTTTATATGTGCAATAGCAAATTCGTTATATCGTTACGATTTAGTTTTTTGGTTAAAAAGGATTCGATAGATGAAATGACCGAGCAAATCAATATTTCTTCATTAATGCTAGATCTCAAGTAATTTTTTATTATCTTTAACATCCAGAAAGATCTTTCTGTAGATGCGACGGTAATTGGGAAGGTCAATACAATTTTAGAACAGAAGCGAAATTTGGATACAATTGAAATAAATTATTTTTAAATAAATATTACAATATTTGTAATATTGTGTCGTAGAAGGTAAAACCTGATGACAAATTACGATTTCGTTCAATAAATCAATGCTATTCATTTCCGTTTTGCAAAATCTGACAGCGGCGCGGGGCCCTCAGGAACGCGGGCCTAGTCCCCTCGCACCGTTCGAAATCCCCTCTTCCCGGCCCTACCCCCCAAAAAAATCAGGGTAGCCCCTAACAGTGGCGGACTGGCGAGGTTGCCAACTTGCCCGATGGCAAGTGGGCCCCTTAAGCAGAAGACAATTTGGGCCCCCAGAAAGTGTGGGCGAGAAAGAAGATCTCTTTCTCTATAGTAAGCTTTTCTGAAGCAATGAAATAAAATAGCCCTGTACCCAAGGCCCATGTTTTGGGGATTTATTGCCGTCGTAATTCGACGAGCCGAACAGCGGTGGTCGAATACCGACCCAAGACGCACAAGCAATTACAACTGCCTGTAGGAGCTGTACTGAGGTCTCTGTCCAGTCCACTTCCTTTGACCTTCCGATCATATACAGATGTTTCTCCAGAATGTTGCAGCCATCGCACAAACCCTCGGGCTATTTGAACAGGGTAGCTCTTCGGTGCAAAGTGGAGCCGCAATACTCTAAGATTTTTTTTGTTGGTTTCGGAAGCCCCCGGAAAGACGGACGGAAATATATGTATGAATTAATATTATGATTGTAGATATTTGTGGGCCCTCACTGACTCCTGGCAACCACTATTTTCAGACCCAGTCCGCCACTGGCCCCTAAGAAAACGCGAAGGTCCAGTAGAGAAGGCTCCGATTTTTTAAACTTTCTACCAAACAGCAGCCCGATCCCGCATGCCTTGAATACCAATGACTTGACACTTCACCGCTGAATGCAACTCATCTGCTCTCACCCGACGATGGACTGAATGCGAATCCATCCATCTCTGTCCATCTGCTCCTGACAAACTTATTAACGGACACAACAGATCTATCACCGTCCGATGCCAGGAAAGATTTCGGAGTGAAAAGAAATGCGCCTCAGATGACTCCCTCTTCGTCTAATTAGCTACCACTTTTTTGTTGAGAAAGGATAACGCCCTGATAATGTGAAGTCTCGCATCGGGGGGTTTCGCACCATCCTTGAAGTTTGGTAGAATATTCAGCTGGTAGAGAAATATCCATAATTTCTGGCTATCATTTATTTGGCCATCCCCTATAGCTGGTATTATTTATTTTTGGGGCCCTCAAAGGCTTTGCATAAACAAAAGGATGCAAGACGCATGAACGTATAATTCGCAATAGCATAAACTGGCAGTACACTGTAAAAAAAATATCCGTCAAATCACGGAAAAAGTACTGGCTGCAGTGTTGTCGGCAATACTTCGTTTCGTAAAGCATTTCTCCGTTTTTCTAGAGAAAATTCCGTTTTTGGTCTTTCCGTTTTCACTTTTACCGTTTTCGAATTCTACGTTTTGTCACAGAAATTCCGTTTTTGGTTTTTCCGTTTTCGAATTCTCCTTTTTTTCACAGAAATTACGTTTTTGATTTTCCCGTGTTTTCAAGGAAATTCTGTTTCTGATTTTTCTGTGTTTTAGCAGAAATTCTTTTTTTAAGGTCCCCTTTAGTGTCGAAAGATGCGTGGCATTATGATTTCGACAAAATAAAAGAAAAGGCCCACAATGACATAAAATAAAGTTTTGAAAACGAAATCAAAACAAAAAATTTAAACCGAACTATCCAGCTAGCTCACAGGAGGTGAATGGACGGTTAAAATAAACCTTGAGACATAGTTAAATTAAATTACATTTATTTTTCTCATACTTTCCACATAAAGTAATTCTGGATTAACTAAGATTACATAAACTGACAATTTACATTATCCAGCTCGCTACGCATGGCGAGATTCGACCGACCGGTCCCAGTGAGAGGGGAAAAAGCGACCCTTCTCGCAAGAACAGTCAAGAGACTCTGTCCATCCTCCTTCTACCTGATAGCGAAATGTCTTTGCAGTGCCACCTCTTGGTGGTTGGGTGAGTTAAAGTATATCGTGGCGCCATCTCTCGGTAAGAGGGCGAGATAAAATGTGATTGTCACAAAATAAATATATTATTGATTTTGCTTGCTTATTTTTCCTAGCGACAACGACATTAACTGAAGATAGGTTTAAAAGAATAAATGGAAGGAAAGTGAAATTATGAAGTCTGCCGCAAACGATGCTATTAGAATTTAAACTGAGTAACAACAATTTTCATGATTTTCGGAACAACTAGCTGGTTCGCCCGCTAAAATGTAGTAATAATTCAGCTTTTAGAGCGTCCCGGCACTGCTTTTAGAGCGTCCCGGCACTGCTTTTAGAGTGCTCCATTAATGTTCATTTTGCGACTGCACCACTGACTACGAAGCTAAAGACAAAAGGTGTTGGATTTTGTAAGTATACACGAAAGTCCTGGAGAGAACACTCCCCCTGGGTTTTCTTCATTTCCAGAACCTGGAGACAAATCTCCTACCTGCAAAGCGACCCGATTAGTCATCATCGATCTGAAAGAATAATGAAAACGCTATCAATGATAATCCGCGATGGAGAACTTGTTGTCGAGGGTTATTGTTGTTCACAATGTAGAATGATTTGGCGTCATTAGCAATAATTGCTGTTTATGGTGGCTGACCTGAGAGGGATGACGAACGGTGTGACTTGCAAGAACACGCTCAAGGTCGTCTTTGTTTTGCGAGTCGGGTATTGTGTAACAGGCTTGCGTGATCCATGTTCGGAAGGAGTTTGGTGCGCAAATAGACACAAAACCGTTGTGCGTGACCCGCATGATGGAACTTCTTGTCAGCTATTTTTCCTCATATTAAAGTATTAATAGATATTTCGGAAATACACTCGACGCAAGATTCAGAAATATTAAAGATTTAATTTTTGAACACGTTTTGAAACTTTCCAGGTTTACAACTTGAGTTCAGCCGCTTTATTCCACGGAAATACAAATATCTAATTTTTAAAAAAAATTTTACCTAATAAATCCCAACCTGTAGATATCTGTAGCGTTTCAGATTCTATTCAATTCAACGAATGAGCAAGAGTAAACAGTGACGTAGCGACGGGGGGGGGGGGGGGC
>BGPR01033249.1:0-13952 GCA_013235015.1 Araneus ventricosus | reverse complement strand
ATATAACAAATAAATCTGGTTTCTAGGCAGTGTTTGTTAGAAATGTTATGTATTAACAATCTAGCTATTGATTTTTTTAAAAATTACACTCCCTTATATTGAATATTTTTATACTATATATAACAAATAAATCTGGTTTCTAGGCAGTGTTTGTTAGAAATGTTATGTATTAACAATGTTGTGTACTTTATTATGCTTGTTCAATAAAATTGTGACATTATATTTTGGGTTTTTTTGCATTTAGTAGTATTATAACATCTTGTTAAAAAAATCAATGCATGTATTTAATTTGTTTTCTGGGTTGAAAAAATTAGTGTGTATTGTTGAAAAAATAATTTGTTGAAGTTTAATATATTCTAAAAGAGATGGTATAATATTAACTTAATCAAAACATTTAATATCCTGCAGAGTGTTTAAAAAAAATGAATTTTCTTTATGAAAATAACATTCTATTAGTTTTTAAATCTTGGAACAAGAATGAATGTGTATTTATTAAAAATTAATTTATTGTTAAATTTTTAAAATATTCTGAATGAGAAAGTATAATATTATTTAAAACAAATTTAGTTCCCTGCAGAGTTTAAGGAAACCACAAGTGAATTTTCTTCATGGAAATTACATTTTATCAATATTTGTATCTTGAAAAATGAATGTGAATTTTTTAAAAAGTAATTTTTCGTTGAAGTTTTAACATGTTACAAAAGAGATGGTATAATATTAACTAAATTAATAAAAATTAATTTCCTGTTGGTTTAAAAACATTTTATGATCTGAAAGAACTTTTCTTGAAAAAGAATAAATAAAATTAATATGAAAAATAGTTTATCTTCTTAAATTATTTATCCACTGGTTATAAATGATTGCTTCAAATAGGCAATTCAACTTTTTTTAATGTTTTGAATGATATTTAATATTTAATTTTAATTTCTGTATTAAAGAAAAGGCTAATTTAATGAGGAAAAAAAGTTTTATGATTAGAATAATTATATAAACAATAATGGCATTATTATTAAAACAATGTCAAATTGACAATATATATAAAAAATAAGCTATTCTTAAATTTAATAATCGTTGAAAAACGAGTTAAATATCGAATAAATGCCTATTTATTGTTTACATCGTTGTCATGACGAAAGGGATTGGTTTTGTTTCCAGGCGCGTCGCAGTGACGTCACGCTGACGTATTCTTGTTAGTTCCCTAGTCGGCGACAGATGGCGTACTGTCTATGTGAGGTGTAATGTTAGAAAAGTTGCCATTAGGGTCTATGGGAGTGAGACCTCTGATTCTTTTTCTCTGTGGATAGTTGCAACTCAACAGTACTCTGATTTGTTTGTTTGCCAAACTGTGAAATCGTTTTTAGAACTTTTTTACAACTTTTTCATTTATTTTCCAGTCTTTACAAGATTTATATGTGACTTTCTTACTTACTGTGTGTTTAGCGAGCATTTATTTACAAAATGAATGAAAAAAGAAATAGTAGATCAGGAAAAAGGCCCAAAAAGCAATCAGCACATTACATAGGATGACAGAAACGTACAAAGTGGAAAATTATGTGCATCTTTTTGAAAACTGAATATCAATTAAAGAAATGACCTACTGCTTACTAATAATTCTGAAAATTACAGAATCATTGATTTATTCTTTTTAAAGAAGTGGAATAATTATTATGTTGTTCTAAATGCTTTAAAGTTATGTTGTTCTAATGCTTTTTAACTCAGTTCCTCAAAAAATGAGAACCGATAATCACCGAATACATTATCTGATTTAGACACGCACTTCTTTAAATAGATGTGAAAGACATTTGCTTAAATATCCCCTTCATATTTATTTTCATATTTTCTACAATAACAACCCATATTCTGTTCTTTTAAATGATTCTACAAATCGAGAACCTAAATATACGAACTTTCAGGAAATGTGGCGCAAATTAACTGAAAGCATATGAAAAAAAATCCATTTAGCCTTTCAAATTGAGTTAAAAAATGAGCATTGAAAGAAATGAGCTGAAATATTATCAAAATATGAATTCACAATCACGCATTTTTGTTTTCATCTTTGCAATCTAATCAATTTACTTTTGCAGAAGAAAATTTAGAAAAATTTGATAGAGAGAGATATGCAAAATTATATATATATAAATAAAATAACATATATATAAATATATATAAAAATATATGTAAGATCAGGCTTTAAAAAGGTGAAAGGCAGTCCATTGTCATCAAGGAAGAGACGATATTTGTTTAAATCTTCTTTTATTTAGGCATCAGGCGTTATTTCTTCATAGGTAAAGTATTTAATTTTTACGTAGCTCCATGACCAGAATTCAGAAGTTTACGCCCGAGCGGCGCGTTGTTGTTGTAAGCTTACATGCTGGCGTGAAAAAGGCAGAAATGAATGCGCAGAACGCTTAAGTACCCAGAGAAGGGAATTTCCCCTTCAGAAACTCGTGATTTGAAAAGAAAGTTGTAGTGCGTTAATTATGATGAAAGTGGAAGTATTTAAAATGGGGTATCGTTAAGATTATTTAGGAAAGTTAAAAAATTAAAATATCACATATATATATATATAAAATATGCCAGATTCATCAAGTAAAATTGATATTTTATTATTTAATAGGATCTAAAGTCTATGGTTTTTATTATATCCTTCGCAGTGGTAATGATTTTAAATGCGTATTTCCTGCATTCTTCCCTAGAGCAAATTCATGTAAATCATACTCCGGTTGTGTGCAGTCATGTCTTGGGTCTGACAATAGAAAATTATATGGACACACATTCCATTGAAAAACTTCATTTTTGGAGACAATTCAATGACCCTGGACTTTCATTCTTGTTCTTTTGTTATTATTATTTTGTAAATTTATTTCAGTGGAAGTTTTGATGTTTACTCCGACTTTATTACAGACAATTCTAATTTTATTGAAATCACTGTAAAATATAAGGAGTTTCAGAAATTTGGAGAAACTAAGAAAAAGGAAAAATCTTTAAACGAATTAGGTTGAAAGTGGTCTTTATAGAGAAAGGCTGGAAATGACACCAAATTTTTTTTGCACGACGCCAGAATTTAATGGCTACATATTTAGCATGTTATGCAGACAGAACGCTGCCCCGTGCCCCTGAACCAGTTGGATGGACATGAGACAGATGGTCCTACAGTTGTCGGAGCGATGCCTTACACTGTAAAAAATATCCGTTTTTTTCCCGGACTTTTTCCGTATATTTGACGGTTTAAAGCTGTTTTGTTGACAAAACGGTTTTTCACCGTTTTTCGCTCCAGCCATAAACGGTTTAAAACCGTCAGTTCAAATTCTATTTTTCGTCATACGGTATTGCTTTCCGTACGATAACTTTCCCTTTTCTTAACTGTAATTTTATTGCATTCATTTCATTTTTTTAATAGGGTTCCATCTCCGCTATAGTGGAATAAGTGAATGTCTTGACTTTAATTACGCATGAACAAAAAAAAAATTAAGAAGAAAAAATATATCACCACTAATACTTTCTCTAATTTTCAAAATAAGCTTAGAAGTTTGAAAAATAATGTAGCTTTTAACTTTTTGCGAAGAAAACTTAATTTCATTCGATTCAGAATGAACCATTTTCTATATGAAACACGTATCGTTTAGTAGAAAAATTGAGATATTAAAAAACCTTTTTATTTAAAACAAAGAAATAAATGAAATATCATATTAAACAGGGCATAGTCTAACTGTTTATACATGTTGCAGTAACCTGTTGTCACTCATAAAAGCTAACCTTAAAACACGTGTTCTGGCAATAGTTGATTTTACACCACTAGGTGGGGCCATTAGAGCTTTAGTGACTTCAAAACTCAAATAGATTATTTTTACCACATTCTATGAAATCTCCGGTGGTCTAGTGGTTACAGCGATTGCCCTCTAATTCTATGAACGCGGTTTCGATCCCCGGCTGGGAGGAGTTCGAAGTTTTGTCACCTCTTGCATCGAAATCGTCGAAGTAAGTTCAATTAAAAATAAACTAATGGAAATTAATAATTAAGCCTTGGTTAGTTAATGTTCCTAATAGATAAGACACATCAGCACGTTTCAACTCAACTCGAACAAAAGGAGAAAAACAACTCAACTCAGTTGATGACGTCACTTACTTCGATGATTTAATTTTTACGGAGAAAACTTGATCTCATACGGTAAAAAACCGTTGTGCCTACGGATTTACTTCGTAACTTTTACGGTTTTGCACAACCAACCCAGCTGCCAGTTTAAAACCGTAAATTTTACGGGATTTTTTTTGCAGTGTACATATAACAAGGCACTGGAATGAAATACTGACTTCTGATTGTTCATTGTGACGTCGTCCATTCAGGATGACACCTATCAGACGAGAAATCACACTTTCTTTCACCATTAAGCACCATTTGTCGAGGTATGACAAAAACAAGAGCAACAGAAATGCTCCAAAAATGTTATTCTTCGTCTAACGGCTAAGGTTCTCAATGGAGGATGGCACATTAAATGTTCGCAGGTCGTTACTCAGCCCATTATCTGATCCCACGTAACGCATTTCTTCGACAGCTACAAAAATAGCTGGGGGTTTAAATTGCAAACTAAGAAATCAGTAAATTCTATTTCATGGCGAAATAATCCGTTTGCTGAACATCCGTTGTGTTGAACATTCTGACTATGGAAACGGTATCTTTGTATTTTCATTCGTTTGCGAATTTTAGATTTTTTAATGTTGTTTCGAATTTTTGAAGCACCCTGTATTTATGTCTTTGTATGAAGAGTGTTTAATTACTTCCAAAGAAAGAGATTTAGTTAGTTTTAAATGAAATAAAGCCATTCGATTTTTCTTCTATGAATTAATTACTTACAGGCTGTTTCTTTGAAAACTCTACAAGCCGGAATCTTATCGATTTTGTTACTAATAATTATCTTTTTATTTTAATATTAAATTCTGGATCTAAATTTCATCTCTCATTTGGGTGTAGGGTGCAAATATTGCACTTTAATTAGTACACAATTTTTTAATTCTCTAAACGTCTTCATTCACATTTTAGCTTTCATGTTTTAAGATTATACTGTTGCAAAACTCTTTCTGTGGGTGTATGCTGTAAACAGTCCAACACGCAGGAAACGGAGAATGAAGGTTTATTCACAAATATCCAGGAAAACACGTAGCACAGGTACAGGAAACAATAGTTCTTGCACAGATTAGCAACGTAAACAGACAACAATTCACAGGTAATAACAATTCAGCACTTTGATATTCAGCAATACAAACAGTCAGCAAATAACTAATAACGACAATAACAGCACTTTCAATAGCGCTCAGATCACCATCTTCCTATCTCGCACTGCAGACGAAACTCTAAAGTCGTTCCAGTGGATAAACACTACTACCGTTCGGCGTCTAACAGCTTACTAGCTCGCACAGCGGATAGAACTCCAAAGACGTTAGTGCTCCAAGGCGATCCCAGTCGATCAACATTTCCCCTTCATCCAAGCGCTCTCCTTATATAGTCTCCCCCGGCAGACCGTGACGTCACATGGAATCATCTAGTACATTCAAGCGTATCTCCTCTACTAATAGAGACATCGAAAAGATTCCAGCACCTTTGAGATCGCATATTTCATCGCCAAAGTCGCCAAATTTGTCGCCAAGATGGTCGTCAAGTTTGTCGCCACGGTCAGGGGTCAAGACGTGGCTGCTGCCCGTTATCCCATACTTACCCCTGTAAAACTCTCTTCCCACCCATAAGACTCATATTGTTGGGAAGCGACTTTCCATGTTTGTAACAATACTGTGTATTTTTACCCTCCGTTAGTCGTGTGGTGTACAGGTGTACCCCATTAGTTTTCAAAACGCTGTACTTAAAATGCCATTCATTGTTGAGAGGTCAAACTTTCAGTACCTGTCCTTGAAATACTCAGGAACAATATCGAACAGTTATTTAAGTCAGAATTATGGGTGCAAAGAAGATAAGGGAACACAAAGACACATGGGGGACAGGTGTCCCCCACGCGCCTAACCGAGTAAAACGAATTCACAGCTAGTGGTTCTTCTTCTTTTGCTGTTTCTGCAAAATTTTTTTTTTACTTTTTAATGGCTTAAACACGGACAGAAATACAATCAACGCAACCACCAACTTAACTGTATCTCCGACTCTGATCCCAATTTCGGCCGAACTAGGGTTGCCAGGGTTGGGTAAGAAGTAGGTAGCAGTTTTTATTTCCCGACCGTCAGAAATATAACTCTATCCTCATATTTGGCGAAAATCTTATTCGTGGTTGTTTGTTGTTGTCGCTTATTTTGATTCTATAAACGTTGTTAAAGGATGACTATCATTAGTGTTCTTGAAAAGAAAAAAGCATGTGGTGCTTTACCCACTGTTACTACGTAAGCTATTCAAAAAAGGAAAAAGAAGAAAAGTTTGGACTAGGAAATGGTTATTGAGAAGGAAAGGGCTTGGATGTTATGAAGATCTAATGCGAGAGTTAGCCCTAGAAGTAAGTTTTTTAAAAGCATTTTTGTTTAAAATTCTGATATTTTTTTTAAATCCGAAGTAAGTAGTATAATTTTTACTGTAATTTTTACAACAGAATTCAGAAAGCTACAAAAGATAGCTAAGGATGGATGTGGACAGTTTCGAATTTTTCTTAGAAAAGATTGAATCATTAATAAAGAGAATGGACACGAATATGAAGCAATGCATATCAGCTGGGGAACGACTAGCCCTCACATTGAGATATTTAGCAAGAGGTAATAGAAATAGATGTATTACATTTATATAGTTTGGTTCATTTTAATAAATTTTTAAATATGTTTAATTAAAACATTTTTTAATTATTAAGCATTTTCGAAAAATTCGTTGTAAAAAAATGTTAAATTATGGTCCCTCTTAAATCAAAAGACAAATACAAATTTGGGTTCGGACACCCAAGACCCTCCACTACCCCTCCCTTAGGCACGTCCCTTATTGTTTATATTTGTTCATTTTGAAGTAACTAAAGTATAACTATCCTCCATCCAGGGGGACAATATTGAAATGTCATGGGAGGGGATATGACATTTCAACCCCCATCCCTATGACATTTCAAAAACTTATTCCTATCTTAATGCTTAATTAGATAAATATCTTTTAAATCTCAATTATTGATGCACTTTTCTACAAATTATAAAATGATAATCATTTTATTTAACAATAAATTGTTAATTTAATTAAATATTTATGGTTTGAATATTGAATTGTTTTTAATTAATATTTAGATAGCTTGAATATTGAATTGTTTTTAATTAATATTTAGATAGCTTGAATATTGAATTTTTAAAAATTGATTATTTGAAATTATTTTTTAATTATAAATTAATTTTTAAATATGAAAATACTTGAGAAATACTCCCCATAATTTTCCCACTGCAATCTAATTATTTATACATGCCCATGCATGAATGAATAACAGATATAAGATTCGAGTATATTAAAAGAAATACTATATGTGAATTTAAGTAATTGATTTTTTTCTGTACAGGAGAGACTCAAACTTCCCTATCATTTCAATTTCGAATAACCCAGAACACTATTTCAGGAATAATCCCAGCAGTGTGTATGGATATTTCTCAAGTGCTCCAAAATGAATTCATGAAAGTGCCAGACTGCCCTGAGGAATGGAGGAAAGTTGCAAATGACTTCATGGGCACATGGAACTTTCCCATATGCTTAGGTGCTTTGGATGGTAAGCACATTACCATTACCCCACTTCCCAAATCAGGAACTGCTTACTATAATTACAAACATTTTTTCAATACTGTGCTGATGGCATTAGTCGATGCTAATTTAAACTTTTTTTATGTTGACATCGGAACTAATGGCCGTGTTAATGATGGTGGTGCGTGGGAGAAATTCACGTTGAATAAAAGACTGCATGCTGCTGAGTTAGGTCTACCAGGCCTCGAAAACATTCCTGGAACAAATATTTCTATTCCTTACATTATAGTGACTGATGATGCCTATAATTTGGAACAGCATATAATGAAATCCTTACCCTGGACATCAAGTTGCAATTTGAATTGCCATATAGAATGCTTAAAATTACGTCCTACAGACCGGTGTCACTGCTTTCAACTATAGGCAAAGTGCTTAAACAGATCCATCTCCGAAGACTCAACCACACGCTCAAAAAAGAAAAACCTTCTTCATCACTGTGTATTTGTGATGCGTGTGTGTTTTTTAAAAATAAAATGCAGGTTAATTGCTATTACTGTTCCTGACACCCATTTTTCAACTTTACAACAAATTTATTATATTATTAAAGCGTTATAGAAATAAATGCAACTACTTTTTGATATAGTAAGACTGTCCACTATCATATTTATAATCAATATTTTTAAATAATTTTTATATTTTGTTCTATACATCATTTTGTATGTGTCCCCAACTTTTGTATAGTCAATATCCCAGATAAAAAAAGGGTCAAAGAAACATAATATATGGCACAAATTGAGTACAAAAATAGCTTTCATCAAACAAACAACGTCTTTATCAACAGTAGAACAATATTTGATTTGTGAATCGTTTCTTCTATTGCCTCTGAGAATTTTTTTTATCTTTGAAATCCTGTGAGCTACTTTATTAAGGTATCTGACCAGGTGCGGAGGCAAATTTTTTAAAAACCTTTAAATTCGTGCTTTTGTTTCATCTTCTGGTACAATATGATTCAAAATAATGAATAATATCAATCAGGAAATTTGGTTTCACTTGAGATTCAGTATAAGAGGACAATTTAGGTAAAAAATGGTAATTCCTTTCCAGATTTTTAATGTAAACTAATTCCAAATCCGGCACTGCCCTTAAGTATAAGCTATTTTTGTTTTTGGGTTCCCCTTTTGTTTACAAGAAATTGCATGCATATCTGCACTTTTAAATTAATATTAAGTACTTTTAAATTCATAATTGATGCCAAATTTAAATATACAACAACAAGGGAAAAATAGCATGCATGATATTGAATTATTACTTTCATTCATTCTTGTTTATTTTATTTAAATATAATTAACTTATTATTAGTATAGAAGGCATCACATTTTCTAAATCAAAATATTAATTTTATTTAAAATTTTATTTACATGTACTTCATTATTGTCTGTACAACATATGCTTCAGCAGCATTTTTTTAAAATTGGGTTTTGGATGCATTTCAGCTTTTGAGAAATGTATTGCCCTAAGGCATCTTCTGCACTTATTTGTGCTGTTGCTACATTGTTCAAAGTCTCGCATGCCTTCATCAGAAGATCATTTTCAGGACTTGATATCTTCCTCTTCCATGAAACTACTGGACAAGGGGGGGACGTCGTCCAGGAGCAATTTTTTAAGTTCTTTTTCCCCCGCTTTAAAGTGTATTTCAGTCAAAATTAATTACATTGTTCTAAAGCTAGAAAAAACTACAAAAAAATCTACGACCTAACATTACATTACATTTTTCATTGGTATTATTTCTCTATAACTGTACCCTAAAAGGTGTACAGGTGGTTGAGTTTCGGCAATCCTGCTTTGATTGTTTTCTTTCATTAATTGTGTTAATAATACTCCTTTCCTTTCTATGCTGTATTTCTCCAACATACATTTTATCCCAGTTTTACCCTCTCACACCTAGCGAGGCGGTCCCGGGCGGTCTAAAAATGTCCTCTTAACAGCGACGAAGGCCGGGCTGAGGCGGTTGGTTCCTTTTGAGCGGAGGTGAGGTTTTAAGATCGCTTAGGAGATAAGCGCGGTAGGGGGTCCAATTATTCTTGCCAACCGTAGCCCATTTCAGTGGGCATTAAGTAAAGATTATAGCAAGGGGTGGAGTGGTGGAGTAAATGACCACCCAGGTTGGGAGAGTTCAATTCATGTCGTATCATCCCAAACAGGTCCGGTTTTAAAGGGGCTAGAAGAAAAAAGTCGCTTCTGGATTAAAGAGTTAAATGCTGGTCAGAAGCAGCGATATGGAAACATTAAGCAATCACGTTGTATATAATATTACTCAGTCAGTACTCGGATATTCAACCATACCGACGGTTGAAAGTTCTTTCTGAGTTTTATTTTTATATTATTCATAGATAATCCTTGGAAAAGTGAGTGATTGGGGTTTTATGTCACAAGGGCCAGAATTGGCCAAGCTGCGCCAAACATTTGTTTAGATTTGCGCCAAACTATGTAAAAAACAGGGCAAGATAAAAATGTGGAACTAATGTATATAAAAAAAGTGTAAACATTAAAAAATGTTAAAAGTGCTTAAATGAGAGGATAAAAAGCCTGGGACCGGTGGCGTGGTCCTGTAATCCATCTGCTTTGGAGGTCGAGGCTGTGGACGGCTTGAGGATGGGAGCTCTGTCCTCTTCTTTCTATGGTGATCAGGCGTCCGAGCTAAACACGATGTCGATATAGCCTTGGAAAAGAGTTAAGGTGAAAATTTCTACACTGCAAGGGATGAACGAGTAAAGGGCCGCGAGATGAAGAACAGCATTGAACATCAATCTGAAGGATATTCCAGGACCTGTTCATTCCGTATATTCCCCTAAAATAAGGTAGTGCAACAAGTTAGCGGGCATGACCATTTTACGTTGTCCCTATCCAAGAGTAAGACTTAATTCACAATCACATTATCGTCCACTTTGCTAGGTTTCAGGTAAACTTTCATCTAAATGTGTTTATCAATAAATAAAATATGCGAATTTGGTGGAGAGATAACCCAAATATACTTCGCCAGAGTTAGATGAAGAATAGTTTGGGTGGAAATTGAAGAAATGAACCAAGACACATTATGAAAGGCGATGGATTACACTCTGGAAAAATATCGACACTGTCAGGAAGAAATACATGGTGGCCTCTCTACAAAATAAAAATAATTTCCTAGAAGTATATTTAATGTTTATGGAAGAATAAACGTGAACTTTAAAATATAAATGAGTTACTCTATTTCTAAATGATTTGCTAGCTTTATTTAAATTTTGAACCAATCTGTCTCCCTTCTAATCATCATGTTGATTGTTTTATTCTACTTTCCTTTTCATTCACTCCAGGCATGATGGTTAGAAGATTGCTAATGAAACTATAACTGTAGCTACGTAAATAGTTTAGGTTCCGAAACTTTATCTTTCAATTGCTTGAAAACCCTTTATTTTATTTCTGCCAAAATCACTGTTGAAAGAGAAATTTTCAATTTTCCTATAACCCTTAATCTAAATGTTGAAGACAAATCATTTCATACCTCATATTTAGTTCAGAATGTATTTCTCCTTTGCTGTAAAACTGTTAGCTAGTTGTATTCTCAGATGTGTTTTGAGGGAGGTTCATTTGCTTTGAATTGACAGTGTGATGAAATGTTTTTGTTCCAAATAAATGACAAAAAGAGAAACGAATGGATAATGCTTTATTGTTTAGTCAGAGAACATTAGGTTTTTTTTCATTTAACAGGAAATATTGGTAACAAATATTAACTTCGGTAAGATGAGTTTAAAAATTCACATATTGCTGAAGAAATTTAAGCAGAACAATGAATTAAAAAACATCATTTTTGGACTTCTATCCAAAGAAGTTATCCAACACACTAGCAGCATCGTCAAAAAGGTCTAAAATGAGAAAAATGGAAAAATATGTAATGAAAACTATTTTAGATTACAACATATATTTTATGAAAAATTTTTAAGCAACTTGTATGGATATAAATGTATTATCAATTGCCTCGGATTATTTTTTGTATGTGGGACATATATATTATAAACGTAATTATTTAACTTATAAGACGGCAGAATATATGTATAGCAAAATATCAAAAAAATTGATGTATAAGAATTTTCATGGCTAAATCTTTTTATCAGAACTTTCCATATAATAAAGAAGTTAAAGTTTTACTATGGAACTTCTGTACAATATATTAGAAATTTAAATATTAACAAAACGCTAACTTTTGTCTATATCATTCCTAATATGATTTTTTTTATTTTTATTTAAGTACGCAAAATATAGTTTCTAGATTCTAAATTTGTTTAAATTTTGTTCTAGCTCATCTATAACTTAATTAAGCATTTTTTAGTCAGATATTTAAGCACTTATTGGTATTATTAACATTTTACTGATACTCTCTCAGTTTATGATTTAATGCACGTTCTTAGCTTCTTAAAACCTCTCATTTCACATTATCTCTTTCTTTGAAATTCTTTATGTCATTCAATACAAATAAAATGAAGGAAATAGATTGCTTTTGTGATTTATAGATTTATATGTGAGTTATATATATCTAAAATAATCTCACTTAATTTTACTTTAAATTCTAATATTGTATATTTTAAAATCTTAGAACAATATTAATGTATTCTAAAATCACTTTTCTTATACTCCAGTTTTGTTTTATTTCCCGCGCTGGATGCATATTAAATCTCGCGTTTTGGCATATTTATTACTAAAAGAATATTGTAATCGCTTCCACGCGCCCTTATAAATCGAGAAATCAGTGACTTCTTGGCGCCATACTTTTCCCTAGAACACTTAAGTAATTTTACTAAAAATAGTTAATATTCCCTTTACTTTGATCACGTGTCTAAATGTTAATCCCCTATCTGAGAGAACGCAGGGATTAATGTTATTTTTTGACTTGAAACTTTCATACAAGATTTACGTATATTCCACCACTATCCCATAATAAATAAAAAAAATAGTTAATAACTAGGCCTGTTCCTTACTTAAAGACGACAACAATGAAATCATTTTATATATGTGATTTAAGTTTTTCTAAAAAATATTAATATAAAAGTACAAGCTTTTCTACAACAGTAAACAAATACAAGTTTTATAATTTTTGTTTCTACAAATTATTTTTAACCAGATGAAAGTTTGTAGATAATTCTTAATCCTACATAATACATACGGGAAAAATGTATTCGAAGAAAGGGATACATTGCTTAAAGTTTAGATTAAGTATGATTTAGTCTATTAGAGGGGATTTTAGTAAGAACCTCTTGATTTTGAGGCAAGCTCAGATGTCGAGGTCGACTGCTGAATGGGCAACCCCTCATTTAACTTCCGCAAAGCAGCACCCTATTACTGTTCGTAATTTTGAGTTTCAAGCAAACATATCAACTCTGTCATTTCAAATATTTATGAAAATTGCAAATAATAAATAGCATATTTAATATAACACTGAGATATTAAATTAGATGCTGTCTCACCAGTGGCGGCAAGTCGGGGGGGGGGGAGCAGAACGATGAGCGCCCCTTACATTTTGAAGGAAAAATTGAATTTTTACCCAATTTTAGCTGCCTAAAATTAGGAATAATAAAAATGCGATAGAGTCAGGGAGATATCTAATTTTGTAATTAAGTTTTTAAATTTTGTTGTCTACCCCTATACTCCCGGGTACTTTTAGAAGTCTATAAATTCCCCCCCCCTACTTTTTCCATCCAATCGCTGTCACTGTGTGTCATTGATAATTAAAGCTGATGTATCTACAGGAAAGGTATACACATATTTAAAATTATACGCATATTTAAATATTGAAATACTTACTTCCGTCATGTCCTTGGCCGCCACCAGTTTCTATAGAGAAAATTATCATTTATTTCAAGTTTCATTCAATAATCATTAAAGATTTAAGATAAGATCAGCTTCTCTTGGATGAGGAATATAATTTTTATCGATATGAACAGATAATCCGTATTTTACATAAGATAATATACAATGTATCACCAATTATTTCCCTGGATAAAAATAACTTTAGGGAGATATAAACAGTGAGAATAGCACTGTGAAAGTTTCATTATCGCATAGCACTAGTCATAAATATTTTTTATCTTTTATTAGTTATCGAAACTAGTTCATAAACGCAAGCAGTGAGTAAAAAGGTAATTTTTAAAATAAAAAGATATTTAACGAAATAACGTAGATAAAGCAAACAGTGAATAAGTCATATGGTTCCATGCAATCATAACATTTTATA
>BGPR01033247.1:0-17073 GCA_013235015.1 Araneus ventricosus | reverse complement strand
TTATTTTAAAAACTTCTCTATCTTCTTTTACTTCATTTTTTATGACGCGGGCAAAAAATATATCCATGGTCTTTAATGACATTTATAAAAAATGAAAGAAGGAGATCTAAGAATTTGGTCAGTATTGTTAACGAAACTTCAACATTCTAAAGAATTGGAGATGGAGACTATTCCTGTAAACTTCAAAAAAAAAAAAATTAAATCTTGGTATTCATCCAAAAGTGACAAAATGTGAGTAAAAAATTCACAACTATGCATTGTAGTTGCGTTTTATGTTGAAAAGCAGGCAGAAACAAAATAATGCACTTTAAGCAATTTAACTGTTCTCACGTTTCTTTCAACGGAAAACTTGTTTTGCATATAAATCATTTCAAAATGCCACAAAAAGAGTACTCTCAACGACATAATAAATGAATGATCATTTTGTGTTGAGGTCACATCGCAGATTTTTTTTTTATATAGGAGAGATAGTAATACATTCCGTTGAAGTGAGATTTTAAAGTTCTGAGATAAGAAGAAACTATACAGGGTATCCACATTTATCCTCGTCCAATAGCTAATTTCTAAACCGTTAGAGGTAGACCTACAGTTCCAAGTGGAAAAATTCTTTAAATGAAGGGAAGAATTATAATTTATGTGTTTCGGGTCAATAAATATATTTCTGGAAACGTTGCAAATTCTAATTTTTCATGCGGTAACTCGGTCATATTTAGTAAAATAATCTTCACACACTACCATTTTAACCCTCTCAAACCGAGAGAGGCTGTCCTGGGCTGTCTAAAGATTCTCCCCTAACAACGACGAAGGCCTGTCTGAGGCGGTTGGCTTCTTTTGAGGGGAGGTGATGTTCTGAGATCGCTTAGGAGATAAGCGAGGTAGGGGGTCCAATTATCCTCGCCAACCACAGCTTATTTACCTGCGCCATAAGGGAAGGTTATAGCAGGGGGTAGGTTGGTGGGGTAAATGACCACGAAGGTTGGGAGAGTCCAATTCATGTCGCTTTCTCTCCAAATTTCCTGGTTTCAAAGGGGCTAGAAGAAAAATGTCGCGTCAGGATTAAAGAGTTAAACAAAAAAGTTCCATCCAGGGACCTCGACGAGCAAGTGCTGAGCATTGATTGGTGGATCGTCTTCGAGGCGAATATTGAATTAAGGTAAAGTGGTCTAAGTCAGCGATATTCAAAGCTCTAGGAGGCGGTGAGTTTTAGTCACTGAAGATTGGAATTTTTTTCGTTTAAAATGTTAGTGGTTTGAAGAATGTTTCACTAAATGTGACTAATAGGATCGGGGGACCTTATAAAAAGTTAGAATTCGTAACTTTTTCCGAAATATATTTAGTGACTCATAAAAACATATAACTCTTCCTTTCACTTAAAGCATTTTTCCAACTCTAACTATATGTCTATCTCTAACGGCTTAGAAATTAGCTATTGGACCACGATAAGTGTGGACACCCTGTATATTCTGATTTCAGACACTGGTAAAAAATTCACGAGCTTTGCTCTATTTTTAATTTTTTTTATTTATTTATATTTTTAAATTCTGACAAAAGATTCCACTTACTACAAACTCTTCCATCTTTAATAATAAACGTTTTAAAAATTATGAGGGTGAAGCTACATGCTGATAGAATTATTTTTGAGCAATATTTAACTAATTCCTTCCTGAAATATATCACTTCTCTTCAAAGCAGGATTGTTCATTGTTTGACCTCTAATCCATTCATATACGACGATTCAATATATTTTTTGAAGATAAATTCGACAAACAATCGAAAATATTTTTTCCGTAACTCACAAATCAATAATTCCTTCTTAGTCTTTACGGATATTTTGTGTTACAAAAACTCCAAATCAAAAGAAGTTTCCTTTTTTCCACGTCTGTCCTTCGGGTGCTTGTTTTAACCCTCCGAGCGGCGCAAACGTCCTTTTTCGTTCTTCATGTTCAGTTCAAAAGCAGATAGCTAGTATTTATATTTTCTTAAACAACCATGGCTAATGTATTCTTAAGATTTCAGAGATATAATTAAATACAAAAAAGATCTATTCATTTACTTTAATAGCTAAGCTTTCTAACCTGATAGCTAAAAGTTCAAAATAATTGGGTGCTCAGAGGGTTAATTTCTCAACTTCAGAAAGTAGGGGCCAAGGTTCGAAACCTGATCCACCAAAGAACCGCCATGTAAGATAGCGTAGTGCGTGATCGGGAGCATGCGGAAGAGCGCAAGTTTGGAGAGGATGGATGCCGGCTCAGATGTCGTCCTGGCTCAAAATTATGAGGTCCATCCGAAAACAGTCCTCATGTTGCTTGAAAATGGGTAGCAAATATTACAAAATTAACTAAATTTTTTAATTAGATGTGGTTAGAAATTTAATTTTCGGTTATATGTTCTTGGATAAAATTCTTGGTAAAAAGTTTAAAAACGAAGATATCGCATACATCATTATGAAACAGATAACATTTAAAATAACAGGGGCTACATTTAAAAAATTATTTTAATAAAATTTAGTAAATGAAATATAATGTATCTGCATAGAAGCGATTTTTCATTAGATTGCACTTAGTAAAATAATAATTTAATAAGTGTTTTTATAATGACGATAACATTAAATATCTCGCAAATAATTTCTCTGAGGATGAATAAATTTTTTATCTAAATTTTAAAAAAATGTGAAGAAAAACAGATATAGATTACCTAACAAAGACATTATTCTGAATTAAATTCAGAAACTTTGTGTAAAAGAAAACTAATTGACTCAATGCAGTTGCATATACAACTCCTCAATTTTGCATTGTCTTTTTTACTAAATCAATTTCGACTCACAATAAAAAAAATCGAGAGGAGGCTGTCTCTGCAAAATGGCCGCTTGAATTGAGGGGTGTAGACTTACTTACCTTACTCAACTGGGACTTTATGTGACTAAAGTAGCTCTATGTGACTATTAACTCTATAGTCTATAATGACTATTAGTCTAGTGTGACTATGTGTCTCTATCTATGTAAAATTATTTGTGATTTTCACAAAGTTTTCAACTCGACTGTGACTAAACCGTAATTACAAATTCTAATTTTTTTTCATTCTTTAATGTCTACCGTTCTCTGTTAAATGAAACTAAAACCAGCTCTCTATGTTATTTGGTTGAGGGGCTATAAGCGTTTAACTTTAGCACGAAATTCGACATAATTCAACAATTTCTGAGTAATATTTCGCGCGATCGATGAATGAATTGCCTTAGTCTGCGTGCGCGCGCATCGGTCGCTGTGACGTCATCAAACTTTTCGTGATTTTCACCAACTTTGCGGCTCGACTGTGACTAAACCGCAATTGCAAATTCTAAAATTAATTTTGCTATCTTCAGTGTCTACCTTCTTCTGTTAAATGAATCTAACACCAACTCTCCATGTTATTTGGTTGAGGAGCTATAACTGTTTAACTTTAGCGTGAAAAACGGCATAATTTTTTCCTTTCCTGACACGCCATTAGACCACTTTGGAGAGACTTCAGTTTAAGTGGAAAAAAAGTTTGTTCTCTTTAGAACAGAAACGGGAAGAAATAAAACAGGCGACGTTTTTATTGAAAGAAAGCTTAAATGCTCAGTTGTACTGCAAATATTTAATGGCATGACAGACAGAAAACATTACGCAGTAAACAATCTACGAAGTACAAACTTTTTTAATTTACATATGAGGTCAGGACTGCATTCTGTCAGGCCTATAAAAATTGGAATTCCTTAAATTCCAAGAGCAAAACTTCTTGAATTTTTTCATACTAGTGCTCGAAGTTAAGGAAGAAGACAAAGGCATTGGAATCTCAATACAAAAGGCCTACACCTATATATTTGGGGGAAAAGTCATAAAAATTCCCACCATATTTCTAAAAACATAATTTCGACTTTTACGATTGAAAATACGTTTTAGGATCCCTTTTTATTCCTGCGAGCCAGTAAAAATTCCAATATAAGTTTTTCTCAAAGCATTGATTTTTTTATTTCATTTTTTAAGAGAAATAAATAAAACGAGTAAACTGTCTTTTTCTTGCCGCAGTCTTCGCAGTTTTTGGTTCAAGATCTTGAACTGTATTTGATCATAAACACTAATTTTGAAATTATGATTTCTTTAATGGGAACTTGGAAAAAATAGTATAAAATATATTGAGGCAAAGCATCGCTTAATCCTAGCATTTTAGTACTATTTTTAAACCCCTGAGAACTTGTTATATGTTTGAAACGAATGATTTCAAACGAAATTATATTTTTCTCGGTTTTATTTAGTATTTTTAGCTATATGTGAGATTTGTGGCAATAATGTTTAATGATTTTTGTGATGTTGCAATAAAAGTTTTAATGTTGCTTAAATAAAAATAAAGATTTGAAATCTCACAGCTTAAAATTTGAAAGCATGAGAATTAGGGAAAAAAATTCAAAAGCAAATTCAAGGTTATTTATTTATATTGTTATATAAATGTTTGTTGGAAACGTTTGTGTGAATGCTTTCTAACCAATCATAATATATCTAGGATAAAGATTTAAATATAATTCAAAGTTAAATAAATTAAGTTTAAAACTTAAAAAGTAATTATTTTATTTTCATATTAAACTTCACACATTTGTACTTTTTAGTATAAAAAATGAAATTGCACTGCGCTTTGAATCTTATTTCGAAATTAAAGCCATGCATCTAAAAAGATACAGGGCATTGAGATATTTAGTTAAAAAAAAGAATTTTATTTCCATATTAAAATTTTTTTTTTTACAAATGCAAAGATAAGGTCAATTAGCTTAAGTTTTCATTGAATAATAAAACTTTACATATCCCGTCAACGCACGCAGGGGGTCTTCTTCACCCTACCCTTTCTCTTTTGTTAAAAAATTTTAGGAATTTCTAAACACTTACCCCTGTTACTTCAAGTACCTTCAGGGGGGAGCTAGAAGTAAAAGATAACATCAACAGAAATCGGTGAAAAGGAATTTCTCACTTTTTACTGTGGGGGAGGGGTGAATTGACCCGTGCGTGTACCAGAGTTTCTGATTAATTTAACCCTCTCATATTGAACGAGGCGGTCCGGGGCGGTCCAGAAGTTTTCCCTTAACGGCGACGAAGGCCGGTCTGAGACGGTTGGTGTCTTTTGAGGGGAGGGGAGTTTCTGAGATAGCTTAGGAGATAAGCGTGTTAAGGTCTCCAATTATCCTTACCCACCACAGACCATTTCCTTGAGCCTTAAGGGAAGGTTGCAGCAGGGGGTAGCATGATGTGTTCAATAACCACCCAAGTTGGGAGAGTCCAATTCATGCCTTAGCCTCCCCAAATAGCCCGGTTTTAAAGGATCTAGAAGAAAAAAGTCGCCTCGGGATTAAAGAGTTAACGTAATGGCTAAGACAGCTTACGAACGAGCTCAGCAGAGAAGAAAATACAGAAGATCTATGGAAAAAAGGATATATGTTCAACTTTGCTTTTTCTTGTTAAAAAAACCCATTTGTGCCTTAAATACACGTTATTTATACGAAAAAATATTCTCATGTTTTGTCCATATTTAATTTTTGTGCAAATAGCCAATAAACTAAAGAGTAAGATTCTAACAATTTGGGGTCAAAATGACCCCGCGCGTTTGCTAATGTTCCAAAAATCGGTGCGCTGGCTGAAGGGATATACATTGGATCATGAGGTTTATATTGAAATTATTGTATGCAATCATTTTTGCATTATGGTACCGTAATTTCTCTTAATTACATTAAAATGCGTGAGCTGTAGTAGGAGGTCAAAAATACACTTCTGACAAATACTACTTTATGCTAACTACCATATTACTAAATATCCAAGTTGGGAAGAATACATATTATTCTAGCGTTACTACGCACACCAGTTTCTGTTCTTTCCGGGCTCGAAACAATAAACTTCTCAAATATTTATTTCAGTTTGTGATAAAAGAAAAACCCACAGAAAGCCAGCTGCGGGTATCCAAAAACTCCTTAGCAGTTTATGGGGCCGAAAATTTCTTTTAAATGTATGATGGTCCTTTCTCAAAGCCGACTAGATCCCACGTTACTCTGCCTGAAGGCGTAAAACTTCAAACTTCTCCAAAGGAATAATACACTCATCTCTTTATACCAGAGTATATAGATGTAGCTGCTACTCTAGCTAGGTACAGACGCTATCTATCTAATAGAAAAGAAATGGAGACTTTATCATCCAGGAGGAAACTTCCTCAAACGTGAAATAGTTTGGAAAAATGGAGAGGGGGTGGTCGACGGGGAGAATCCGGGTCTTCGCGAAAAACTCACTGTAAGAGCATTCAGAACAGGAAATCCACTTTTGTGGATTCAGTTGCTTTAATGTGCGGTCGGCTCAACTCAGGGGGGAGGTCGGGGTGAGGATTTCCTTTTCTTGAAAGTGAGGGAGTCCGGATTTCACCTGCCCTTTTGCCTTCTCTTCGATTTGACGGCCATAGATCTATCATTTTGTTTGTAATGCCGATATCAAAATTTTGAGATTCCACTGTCATATTATGGACTTGCCACTAAACATTAAATCAGGTTTTGGGTTGTCAGTTGTGTTCTTCAGAGTACAGCAAAAGTGGTGTAGTGTCAGAAGTTTCTTTTGTGTTCGTCCTTCTCGAGATAAAATAAATTCAATATTTTTAAATTATTTGAAATAATGGTAATTTAGCAGTTGCTAATCCGTTTCATAATTGATTGTAATATGCTTATTGAAAACAAGAAACTTAATGCTTGCAATGCCGACATCCAAATTTGGAGATTCCGTTGTCATAATATAGACTTGCCAGTAAACATTAAATCAGGTTTTGGGTTGTCAGTTGTGTTCTTCAGAGTACAGCAAAAATTGTGTAGTGTCATAAGTGTCTTTTCTGTTCTTCCTTCTCGAGATAATATCAATTAAATATTTTTTCATATTATTTGAAATAATGGTAAATTTAGCAGTTGTTAATCAGTTTCATAATTAACTATAACTTGCTTATTGAAAACAATAAATTTAATGCTTGAAATGGACTTGATATGGACTTGCCAGTAAACAGAAAACATTAAATCAGATTTTGGGTTGCCAGTTGTGTTCTTCAGAGTACAGCACAAATGATGTAGTGTCATAAGTTTCTTTTGTGTTCTTCCTTCTCGAGATAATATAAATTAAATATTTTTTATATTATTTGAAATAATGGTAAATTTAGGAGTTGCTAATCAGTTTCATAATTAACTGTAATTTGCTTCTTGGAAACAATAAACTTAATGCTTGCAATGAGATGTCGAAATTTTCATTATTTCATTATTGTTATATTGATTGACCGTATGATTTTCACTAATTATGATTCATCACTGATTTGACCATATGTGTTACATAAATTTCTAAATAAGTTACATTCTCGAATTACTTCAAAACTCGTGTAATTTGTAAACGTTTTCGATGTTAACCCGTCAGCACACGCACTGTGACAAAATTCACCCAAGCTGCATTTTTTCGCATGAAAAAGGGGTTATTATTAAATGAACGTTCTTATACATATAGTACCTTTCAAGGTGAAGGTCATGAACAGATGGTCAAAAGGAATTTCTTCTGCGTTCAGAAAATCGGGTTTTATTACTGCAATAATGCCAGATGGGAGGAATTTTACCCCGCGCGCGTGCTCGCGTTTCATTTTTGTCCACCATTGAGGCACGAAGCGGGGGAACAAAGTGAGCGCTTACGAACGCGAAAAAGAATTTAGAGCTGGTGTGAAGAGATTAGCCAGAGAACAAGAATACCTTCGACAAGAAAAACTTCCAAAATAAGTATCCGGACGTTTCGATATGTGTCCCAGAAATGATGACAGAAAAACATGAGCATCCCTTTCAGAGGGCATTAAACAAATCTGTAAAAGGCATGTTATCATATTTTCTGAACATTGTTCAAACGATAAGCAGATGGAATGACTAAAATTCGGCTGAGTTATGTTTTCATTAAAAATAGCATATATTATGTAATAATTATTAGAATTATATCTATTATTTTTGTAGTAATTTTAGACATCATTTGCTCAAAAAATTTCAATACAAAGAATATTAAATACGTATTTCTAAATATTGCTACACCTATTACGGGCACTTTAAAAAAGTCGGTTGAAAAAATTTATTTATTTTATCGCAAAATTCGTCAGTCGAAACTGTTATGTGTGCATTTTTCAGTAAAATTACATGTTTAACTAAAAGCCGATTTTCGGCAATAAATATTAAAAACTATCGCTTTAAATTGTTCTTAAATCTTCAGATTGGTTCATAATTACTAATGTAATAGCCGAGATCTCTCGGTAACGCTCTGAGGTCACCAACAACAAAACTCGCGCCATAGCACTGCGAGACGTTAAACAGAATTATTTCACTGTTAGAGAACCTAATTTTCCATAATTTTAGATTTAAAAGAGTAATTGTTGTTCTAATTTCAAATTTAATAGCTCTAAAATAGTGAAATAAAATTTGCTATCCATTGTTATAAAATTTATCTCGCTACGACCAGTAGTTCCCGAGAAAATTAAATTATATTAATCACATATTTCAAATTAATTTTCGTTTTTTAATAAAAATAGTAAATTACGTCAGTGGTTTCTCATGCGCGTGATATAGTTTGGACACCATGATGCATCTAATTATTTAGTGCAATCGTGATGATATAATTTGACAATATTTTTGGGCTGCGTTTAAATTTACACAAAGACATCTTAAGTACAAGAAAAATTGTTCAACAACGAAAAATACTTCACACTGAATGTTGTTTACCAGGAGGGTTTTTGAATAAAGAAATATGTAAATAAAAATATATCCTGTCATAATACATATGTTTATTTTATTTGTTTTCAATCGATGTTAAACATTTCTCTCGCATAAATATCTGTATAAACACGTCAGATTTGAGGGAAATCTGTCGAATGAAGAGGCAATTTGCATCCGTCATACCACGACGGGTGATTTCCTAGTTTAATATAAAAGCGTTATTTTAGCCTAATCATATACCCCAAGTTTATTATGCAACGAAGAAGAATGGAGTAAAATTTGTCCCGCGCGTGTACTAATGTAGCAGAAAGGAGCGCGTGTGCTGACGGATTAAAGATATTTTCAGCTGCTTCTTCTTAGATATTATGAGAGTTTCCATTAATGAAATGTTATTTAATTCTATCAGTACTAATAAATTTTCTTAATTACTATCGCTAATTTTGCTTGAAAATTAGTAACACGCTAAGTTTGAATCAGTTTATTGTTTGGCATGACGATATCGAAATAACATGGACTTGAAAAAAAAGTAGAATTTCTACTGTATAATGTGAACTTGCCCAGAAAAATGAAGCGAGATTTTAGACTATTAATAATTTTTTTTTTGAGATCACAGCCATTGAAATATATTTTGAAAGCAATTTTTTTTCAAAGAATGTATAATTTCCTCCCTTGTAAGTTCTTATAGAATATTTTTATAGAATTTACAAAAGGTTTGGATGTTATTTGAGGAAATATTCCTACCATATAACTTTTTTCAGTCGACATCACTGAATTTCTGAGTTTAAATTAGCTGCACATTTAGGCAATTTTACATTTAGAAAGTCTCCTGATACGTCCAAAAAGTATTAAATGTTGATATACTGGAAAGACGATTTCTAAAACTGAAATAATGTTTTGGCATACAAATGGTTTATTTCCGGTTTCGCTGCAATCCGTTTTCATAAATACAACATTCAATGTTATTAACAACATTTTACTTTCTCGTATACGAAATATACAAAAAGACAGTATTATAATCGTCAATTCGAACTCGAGATTTTGACGAATCTCCACGTTTCTATACCTCCCTGAGTCCTAAAAACACAATTTTGGAATTATGTCTGTCTGTGAACACGATAACTCGAAAACTATTCGAGTTACAGGGATGAAATTTGGTATGTGATCTTTAAAAATAATTTGTAGGTTTCTCTCAAATTTCGGACAAAATCCGTCTACGGAAAGTCCGTCTGTCCACAAACACTATAACTCAAAAACTTGATTAGCTAAATGGATAAAATGTGGTACTCAGTTTTATCATCAGAAATGTAGGTCTGCATCAAATTTTGCTCAAAATCCGTCAAAAGGTTGACTGTCTGTATAATCTCATACTTCTAAACATTATAACTCGCAAGCCCTACGGCGTTGATAAATAAAAATTGGTATGAGGCTTGCTAACATTAATTGTAGATATGTGCCCAATTTTCGTTTCAATCGGTCGAAAAAATGTTGTTCAAATCGCCTATTTGTCTTTTCTCATCACACAATGACGCGAGGCCGTTATTGCGTAATTTCGCGATTCACTTGCGCCGATCCTTTCCGCTTCTTCCCACGCCTTTGTCCTTGAAGCTTCCGATTCCCAAGCTTTTATCCTCCACTGCGCTAGGGACGCTTCGTTTTACTACCTTTCGGCTTATTTTTTCTCCACACATGTTAGGAGTATACGAGAAAGATTAGGGAGGCCACTCCAGCTGTTTTAATTAGGACTGAATGGTGATCGTATGCGGGCAACGTAAAATTATGTTGTGTTAAGCATAACTTTTGATGAATTAAAATTTATTCTAATTATGTTTCTTATTTAGATAAGTACTGTGAAACCTTTTCGAACGGCCACCCCTGCATAGCGGCCAATTTTTCGTGGCACGGATTTTTCGGCCCATAGATCTAATGTTAAAATAACCCCTAGTAACGGCCACCCAACCCCTCTGAACGGCCGCCGGGTGGGTTCGCCCATCCCATTTAAGAAACGCATCGGTTAGAGATTTACTTTTTAAACTGAAAAACGAACTTGAAAAAATGGTTTCTTTCCGAGAAGGGTAAAAACTTAAAACAGTCACAAATTGTATCCTTTTTTCAAAAAATGTAAAAAATTATTAAATAAAGTACTATTTTCTCTTTAGATAAGTCTCAAACTTCATTTTAAATAAGAAATATGTGTCAGACTTGTTTATATTATGTATTATAGCAATTATCTTGTAATTGTAACGAAAACCCTTCAGAGCGGCCACCCCCTCTGAGCGGCCAATTTTTCTCGGAACGGAGGGGTGGCCGCTCAGAGAGGTTTCACTGTATATACTATCATTATTCATTAAGCTCACATGGTCAAGTTTGCCTCTTAAATAGTTATTTACCAATGATAAATATGTCTGCTGTTTGAATTCTCTGATCTCATACTATAAAATAGATTTGGTTAAAAAGCTTTAAAAATTTCAATAAATAAAATTAAGACAGTCAAAGAATTTTAAAACAATAACTCAAACTAATAAATGTGCATTAAAATATTCATATCATATATTTTGAACATGAAAATATTTGAAACTTCTAACTTTTTAAGATGTCTCGAACGATATATTTATCATGCAAAAAAATTTGCAAAGCAAAAAATGTTATGATCAAAGTTCTAAAATGTTTCTAAGAAATTAGTACTCTTTTAATACTGTGTCATATTAGAAGTCACGTGGGCATGGGGCGCCGTTCTGTGATATTAGAAGTGAATATGACCATGGAAGTAATTTTATTGAAAACCATGGAGCTAGACTAAATTAAATTTGGAAACAAATGACTGCAAAATAAATTAAATGATTCAATAAGGGAGATTCATAAATTTATATCTTTAAGCAAATTCAATGTGAAATATATAGCAGTTTCTGAACAGAACACGAGTCAACGTTTACTACGACAAACTTTCAAGAAATTAATAAATTTCAGTTTCTTATATGATATAATTTTCTGAATTTACTTGACTATGAACATCTCTCTTGTGAAAAAAGATTAAAAGTTTTACTCAGTATATTTCTGTATTTTCTTTTAAATTTTGAAGTTCTTTATTTATTCCTTTGTATAGAAAAGCAAAAGTTTCGCTGTATTCCATTATTCAAGCAAGTTTACGCAGATTTCATTTCATTATTTCTCCAATTTTACACTCCAGAAAATTCTTAATAGTCAGACACTTTATTTTTCTTTTCGTCTTTCAAACTTTTGAATAATAAAATTCATTTATTCAGGCCTCCAGAAAAGACTTCATTTAAATAATATTTTTCTTATTCTAAGGCCTTACGCTCTTTGCGTAAGGATAATAATTTAAGCCAATTACTAAAAATAAAAATTATTCGATAAATTTAATAATTTAATTATCTTTTTGCCTCCAATTTACCATGAAGTTCAAGACGCTTAAATGTCTACACTGTTTAATTGTTTTTTCTTAGTATGTACTTGTTTCTATGTTTGTACTTGTCTTTATTTTTTGCGAATGTGTATACCATATATATTTGCAAATGTTTCAAATTTGTATGATATAAAATTAGTTAATGCTACAGTGAATATCTTTTATTTTCCGAAGATAACACGTAACGTCTAAAAAAACTTTTTATTATTCTTTTATACAAAGGCATTAATCAAGTAATCTGAGTAAACGAGAAAAAAGTCCTGAGTCAATACTTACAAATTTGCACGATATATTTTTAAAAAGAGTTTTAGAACCTTTTTTTGTCGGCTCTTTAAAACTCTTAACATTTTGTTTGACTTACAGAAAAAACTTTCCCATACATATTGCAACAGAAAATACTGGGCTGTTGGGTTTTGGTAGTGTATTCTCCGCTTCAGGCTCTGAAATGTAAAGTTTCGATGCACAATTCTACCGCAGGTACGATTACATTTAGATCTGGTGTTTTTTCAACCCCTTCAGACCTGGTGTCTGGTTTACCGGACATCAACTTTGAACAGCTGCTATTAATTCAATAA
Organism: Araneus ventricosus; assembly: GCA_013235015.1. Lineage (NCBI taxonomy): Eukaryota > Metazoa > Arthropoda > Arachnida > Araneae > Araneidae > Araneus > Araneus ventricosus. The sequence continues at coordinate 4,325 of BGPR01033247.1, read as the reverse complement.
TTGACAAAACTACATGCTGTTTTCTTAATTTGGTTCTCAATTTTCTTAGAAATATAATCGTTGTAAGAATTCTTCGTTTCGGGCATCGAATCATTTCATTTTTTTTTTCAGTTTCTCCCCCCAAAAAATTCGAGAAAATCATCTTTCTTCCCAAAATGGAGCTCGGTGGTGAATTATGCTTTTCAAGTAATTTCTTGTTTTTAATCCCTTTTTCATCATTTAAAAGGTTTCTACAATATTTTATTATCCTTCGACAACCATTTTAAAGTGAAATTTGTGTGATTTTTTTGTCTCTTTTTCCGTTGAAATATCCGGTATTGTCCGGATGCCGGACATAGGGTAACTTTTTTAATTTTTCATCTACATACACAGTACGCAGAAGGAAAAAATTCTAACTCCATTATATCTTAATTCCGACTGAAAGGGTTACATATCCCATCATATGTGATACGTCATGTTGCGTAGCGACCGGGGGGGGGGGACAGGGTTTATAGACGCGCCTGGCACAATTTTTAGGGAGCTCCATGGAGTGAAAACATTACTGCGTTTATGCTATTTTTAATCAAAATATATTGAGCGACGAAAAAATAATACCATGTAACATTTGCGCTTGCAAAGCAAATGACGGCTGGGATTTAAAAAAAGTCATATTATTCCCTCGGCGCCAATTACCCACGCTACGCTACTGGCCAAGTTGACAAAGCGTTAATGTGTTTGTGTCCCTATTTAACCCTCTCATACCGAGCGGGGTGGTCAAGAAATTTTCCCTTAACGACGACGAAGGCCAGTCTCAGGCGGTTTCTTTTGAGGGGAGATGAATTTCTGAGATCACTTAGGAGATAATGCTTGGTAGGGGATCCAATTATCCTTGCCAACCACAGCCCATTTCCTTGTGCCTTAAGTGAAGATTACATAAGGGGGTGGAGTGGTGGAGTAAATGACCACCCAGGTTGGGAGAGTCCAATTCATGTCTTAGCCTCCCAAAATAGCCCGGGTTTAAAGGAACTAGAATAAAAAAGTCGCCTCGGGATAGGGGGTCAAAAAATGCGCTTCCCTGGATGCCGTTTGCACAGGCTAAAGCATTAATGATGATGGAGGAGGCGAAAAAATTATACATGCTATTGTTTGTGTGGTGCGGAAATTTGGTAAGCGATGCGCTAAGTCGTGTTCCATGTGCCATCCTCTTCATCGGATCCCGGTTTATAGCAAGGATTCCATTCCAAAATAGGCATTCATGCATATAGGAAATGAGAGTTCAATCTATAATATCAATTCCATACAAATTGAGCTGTTAAATGTATGAAGAGGATGTGAATAAGTTTTACCGACATAGTGCACTTTTCGTTTTTATTTCAATGCCTATATTGATATTCGCTTTCAAAGACACTTGAGTACCTATAATAGCTGATGGGGCCATACCCGAACAGATTATTGACTCCCTTCGCCACTGCAGGAGGACATTTGATCTAACGCTGGATCAAACGTGCGTTATCTCACATACATGACAGGTCATTGGATGAACCAGTTCTCCGATTTGCGAGGCCAGTTCTCCAATTGTCATTAACCTAACGAGTATACCAATCTCCTGCATATTGATTAGAATATCGTGTAACATCATATTTTATTCCAAAATTAATTCCGAGAAGTTTTAGGTTTGTGATGGCTTTGTCAAACTCAGGATATAACGCAACCTTTACTGAATGAATTAGTACTAGCCCACAAAATTAAGTAATTTGGAATTGAATTACTAACGTTTTCCTTATGTTTGGCAGTATGTTATACAAGAATAATTTTTTTTGTATACGGAGGGGGCACATATATTATATAAATACAATTGTTTTTCTCTGAGTTATGACGTGGCACGAATACTGAAGAAGCAGAATTTTTTCTCTCCGTACAGGATGGTATAGTTCTTGTACTACTAAATTATTTAATTAATCTACATATTCGTACCTATTAAAATAATCTAAAGATATCTTCTAAAGATAAGAATTTTACCAGAGAAACAGATATGTATTTCCGATATAAGACATTAGATTTTCTTTTATAAGACATTAGAAGATAAGATATATCTACTCAATTTAGACCATCTGTTAAGTACTGTGCACGCCAAATGTGGCGACCCCCGAATTAGGGTTACTATTTCGTAACCGCATGGGACATAACCCTCCAGAATTAGATTAGGACGGAAGACTCTGTGATGGAACTCTCATTTTGAAAAAAACCGCTGTATTCTGAATCATCACTTCACTTCTCTTCATAGATCTCACTGCACTCAACATCATACAGTCCATGATCTTATATTTTAGTTACACCGCAACTTATTTTATAGTTATCCCACAAATTAGATCTATCGATTGATTGCAACACCATCTTTACATCCCTATTTTCCCTTAAAAACAACCAATTTAATAAAAAAGTAAATACATGAATAAACATCAAGAAAAAGTGTTTTCCCTAATAAAATGTTTGCAAAAATGTTACTTCAATACTTAAAAAACTTTGCATGAACTTGCTATTTGCAAGATAAGCGCGTTTATACTTAAGCATGATTAAAAAGACTTAAAGTTCTGAGAAAACCAAAATTTCAAGCTAAAAGAATTCATACAAATATTGTGTTTCATAATAAAAATAATGTATAAAATATTGTCTACCAATGGTTTTTTTTCTAAATAATATTTGCTGTATACTTTAAAAAAATTATAAATAAACAGGAATATATCTTTACCACAGCGGAAAGTGTAATTTATTTTCCTGAACATGCAACCCCCTTTATTAATTTTCATATATGCCTCGTTGTTTTGCGTTAATGATGTTTGTGTTAAATTTATCAACATAGAACTTCAACACTCAACGGGTCTTCAGTATCTCGCCTATACGGAACGTCGTTAAGAAGATTCTGTATTTTGGTTAGCACAAAACAAAGCATTATCTTCTTCTTATTATTGTTGTTTTTAGATGCAAAGCAAGAACAAATGATTTTTGAATATTAAATAATAAAATTCTCAATAATATACAGAATTATTAAAGGGAGTTTTAAAACAGAGGCGAGATTTCAGGTTTTTTTATCATAATAAAAACTACTCTTACTTTATTAGACTTAAGAAGTCTGCTGTAGCCAAAGCAAAGACTCATTTCTAGAGGTAAAATTATATGTTGTTTTTAAATCTTAAATTTCCTAAACACATCATTTTTCATTGAGTTTAAAGATCTATGAACCAAATTACTTCTTTATGAATATTTTTATCCTATAAGTAATTAAATTTTTTGCCAGATTTTAAGTTTAAGAAAATAAAATGCATCAAGCGGCATATCCTCTATTTAAAGGGAAGAGTGCATTTAAAATCTCTAATAATAATAAAGGAGAATGTATGTCTCTGTGTGTGTTGGCGTTCTATAGGGCAGAATACTGGATCCAAATCTACGAAATTTGGCAAAAACATACATTTGGTGCGAATGTGTACGTCGGGGCACTTTTTTTAAAATTTTAATTAGAATTTGAATTAATTAATAATTAACTGAAATTTTGGTATTTTTCCTTAATAACTTCCAAAAATATAAGAGCATAAAAATAATTTTTGCACCATATGAAAGTGCAAAAATTGCCTTTTTAATAATAACAATTAAGTTGCCGTACAATTTTTTCCCTAATTTAAATAAATTTTTGAAAAATACGTCTTGGCATAATTTACAATAGTACTTTTTATTATTTCAACACAATTCAAACCGTTTTCATTGTTTAACAAAACTTTTATTTGCATGTTTCTCTATCATTGTTGAAAGCTAAGATGATATCTTAATATTTAATGCTACGTTTTAATAAACATATTTTAATCCAGCTAACATGCTGATGGAAGTAAAATATGCCGAGCAATTTTAAAGTTAAAATAAAATGCATATTGTGGGAGAGGAATAAAAGATTGAAGTTGATGCCGACAACTTGCAGTTGGATGTTACATGGCACAAACAGTCACTTGATTCCTTTAGGGACTGTGAGAACAGGAGCAAGGCTACTGAAAAACATTTTAAATGTCTATCACAATTTAAAATGAATTTGTTAAGGGAACCATGAATATGAAATTATGCATAAGTGATTTAATTGAAATTATATTTCCGGAGAACTGCTGATCGCCGCACGTAGCTAGAAAATAATATTTTTAAAATAAACAACTACTTCAATAAATTTCATTTGTGTAATTATATCAGAAAATAATTCATTTACATATAGATTATGTATTTTTTCGAACTTTAAATTAATTTTTTAAAAATTCGTGAGTATTTTCTCCACTACTTTTTCGTATGCGTATACACTCAAGGTACGTTTT
>BGPR01033246.1:0-17073 GCA_013235015.1 Araneus ventricosus | reverse complement strand
TTATTTTAAAAACTTCTCTATCTTCTTTTACTTCATTTTTTATGACGCGGGCAAAAAATATATCCATGGTCTTTAATGACATTTATAAAAAATGAAAGAAGGAGATCTAAGAATTTGGTCAGTATTGTTAACGAAACTTCAACATTCTAAAGAATTGGAGATGGAGACTATTCCTGTAAACTTCAAAAAAAAAAAAATTAAATCTTGGTATTCATCCAAAAGTGACAAAATGTGAGTAAAAAATTCACAACTATGCATTGTAGTTGCGTTTTATGTTGAAAAGCAGGCAGAAACAAAATAATGCACTTTAAGCAATTTAACTGTTCTCACGTTTCTTTCAACGGAAAACTTGTTTTGCATATAAATCATTTCAAAATGCCACAAAAAGAGTACTCTCAACGACATAATAAATGAATGATCATTTTGTGTTGAGGTCACATCGCAGATTTTTTTTTTATATAGGAGAGATAGTAATACATTCCGTTGAAGTGAGATTTTAAAGTTCTGAGATAAGAAGAAACTATACAGGGTATCCACATTTATCCTCGTCCAATAGCTAATTTCTAAACCGTTAGAGGTAGACCTACAGTTCCAAGTGGAAAAATTCTTTAAATGAAGGGAAGAATTATAATTTATGTGTTTCGGGTCAATAAATATATTTCTGGAAACGTTGCAAATTCTAATTTTTCATGCGGTAACTCGGTCATATTTAGTAAAATAATCTTCACACACTACCATTTTAACCCTCTCAAACCGAGAGAGGCTGTCCTGGGCTGTCTAAAGATTCTCCCCTAACAACGACGAAGGCCTGTCTGAGGCGGTTGGCTTCTTTTGAGGGGAGGTGATGTTCTGAGATCGCTTAGGAGATAAGCGAGGTAGGGGGTCCAATTATCCTCGCCAACCACAGCTTATTTACCTGCGCCATAAGGGAAGGTTATAGCAGGGGGTAGGTTGGTGGGGTAAATGACCACGAAGGTTGGGAGAGTCCAATTCATGTCGCTTTCTCTCCAAATTTCCTGGTTTCAAAGGGGCTAGAAGAAAAATGTCGCGTCAGGATTAAAGAGTTAAACAAAAAAGTTCCATCCAGGGACCTCGACGAGCAAGTGCTGAGCATTGATTGGTGGATCGTCTTCGAGGCGAATATTGAATTAAGGTAAAGTGGTCTAAGTCAGCGATATTCAAAGCTCTAGGAGGCGGTGAGTTTTAGTCACTGAAGATTGGAATTTTTTTCGTTTAAAATGTTAGTGGTTTGAAGAATGTTTCACTAAATGTGACTAATAGGATCGGGGGACCTTATAAAAAGTTAGAATTCGTAACTTTTTCCGAAATATATTTAGTGACTCATAAAAACATATAACTCTTCCTTTCACTTAAAGCATTTTTCCAACTCTAACTATATGTCTATCTCTAACGGCTTAGAAATTAGCTATTGGACCACGATAAGTGTGGACACCCTGTATATTCTGATTTCAGACACTGGTAAAAAATTCACGAGCTTTGCTCTATTTTTAATTTTTTTTATTTATTTATATTTTTAAATTCTGACAAAAGATTCCACTTACTACAAACTCTTCCATCTTTAATAATAAACGTTTTAAAAATTATGAGGGTGAAGCTACATGCTGATAGAATTATTTTTGAGCAATATTTAACTAATTCCTTCCTGAAATATATCACTTCTCTTCAAAGCAGGATTGTTCATTGTTTGACCTCTAATCCATTCATATACGACGATTCAATATATTTTTTGAAGATAAATTCGACAAACAATCGAAAATATTTTTTCCGTAACTCACAAATCAATAATTCCTTCTTAGTCTTTACGGATATTTTGTGTTACAAAAACTCCAAATCAAAAGAAGTTTCCTTTTTTCCACGTCTGTCCTTCGGGTGCTTGTTTTAACCCTCCGAGCGGCGCAAACGTCCTTTTTCGTTCTTCATGTTCAGTTCAAAAGCAGATAGCTAGTATTTATATTTTCTTAAACAACCATGGCTAATGTATTCTTAAGATTTCAGAGATATAATTAAATACAAAAAAGATCTATTCATTTACTTTAATAGCTAAGCTTTCTAACCTGATAGCTAAAAGTTCAAAATAATTGGGTGCTCAGAGGGTTAATTTCTCAACTTCAGAAAGTAGGGGCCAAGGTTCGAAACCTGATCCACCAAAGAACCGCCATGTAAGATAGCGTAGTGCGTGATCGGGAGCATGCGGAAGAGCGCAAGTTTGGAGAGGATGGATGCCGGCTCAGATGTCGTCCTGGCTCAAAATTATGAGGTCCATCCGAAAACAGTCCTCATGTTGCTTGAAAATGGGTAGCAAATATTACAAAATTAACTAAATTTTTTAATTAGATGTGGTTAGAAATTTAATTTTCGGTTATATGTTCTTGGATAAAATTCTTGGTAAAAAGTTTAAAAACGAAGATATCGCATACATCATTATGAAACAGATAACATTTAAAATAACAGGGGCTACATTTAAAAAATTATTTTAATAAAATTTAGTAAATGAAATATAATGTATCTGCATAGAAGCGATTTTTCATTAGATTGCACTTAGTAAAATAATAATTTAATAAGTGTTTTTATAATGACGATAACATTAAATATCTCGCAAATAATTTCTCTGAGGATGAATAAATTTTTTATCTAAATTTTAAAAAAATGTGAAGAAAAACAGATATAGATTACCTAACAAAGACATTATTCTGAATTAAATTCAGAAACTTTGTGTAAAAGAAAACTAATTGACTCAATGCAGTTGCATATACAACTCCTCAATTTTGCATTGTCTTTTTTACTAAATCAATTTCGACTCACAATAAAAAAAATCGAGAGGAGGCTGTCTCTGCAAAATGGCCGCTTGAATTGAGGGGTGTAGACTTACTTACCTTACTCAACTGGGACTTTATGTGACTAAAGTAGCTCTATGTGACTATTAACTCTATAGTCTATAATGACTATTAGTCTAGTGTGACTATGTGTCTCTATCTATGTAAAATTATTTGTGATTTTCACAAAGTTTTCAACTCGACTGTGACTAAACCGTAATTACAAATTCTAATTTTTTTTCATTCTTTAATGTCTACCGTTCTCTGTTAAATGAAACTAAAACCAGCTCTCTATGTTATTTGGTTGAGGGGCTATAAGCGTTTAACTTTAGCACGAAATTCGACATAATTCAACAATTTCTGAGTAATATTTCGCGCGATCGATGAATGAATTGCCTTAGTCTGCGTGCGCGCGCATCGGTCGCTGTGACGTCATCAAACTTTTCGTGATTTTCACCAACTTTGCGGCTCGACTGTGACTAAACCGCAATTGCAAATTCTAAAATTAATTTTGCTATCTTCAGTGTCTACCTTCTTCTGTTAAATGAATCTAACACCAACTCTCCATGTTATTTGGTTGAGGAGCTATAACTGTTTAACTTTAGCGTGAAAAACGGCATAATTTTTTCCTTTCCTGACACGCCATTAGACCACTTTGGAGAGACTTCAGTTTAAGTGGAAAAAAAGTTTGTTCTCTTTAGAACAGAAACGGGAAGAAATAAAACAGGCGACGTTTTTATTGAAAGAAAGCTTAAATGCTCAGTTGTACTGCAAATATTTAATGGCATGACAGACAGAAAACATTACGCAGTAAACAATCTACGAAGTACAAACTTTTTTAATTTACATATGAGGTCAGGACTGCATTCTGTCAGGCCTATAAAAATTGGAATTCCTTAAATTCCAAGAGCAAAACTTCTTGAATTTTTTCATACTAGTGCTCGAAGTTAAGGAAGAAGACAAAGGCATTGGAATCTCAATACAAAAGGCCTACACCTATATATTTGGGGGAAAAGTCATAAAAATTCCCACCATATTTCTAAAAACATAATTTCGACTTTTACGATTGAAAATACGTTTTAGGATCCCTTTTTATTCCTGCGAGCCAGTAAAAATTCCAATATAAGTTTTTCTCAAAGCATTGATTTTTTTATTTCATTTTTTAAGAGAAATAAATAAAACGAGTAAACTGTCTTTTTCTTGCCGCAGTCTTCGCAGTTTTTGGTTCAAGATCTTGAACTGTATTTGATCATAAACACTAATTTTGAAATTATGATTTCTTTAATGGGAACTTGGAAAAAATAGTATAAAATATATTGAGGCAAAGCATCGCTTAATCCTAGCATTTTAGTACTATTTTTAAACCCCTGAGAACTTGTTATATGTTTGAAACGAATGATTTCAAACGAAATTATATTTTTCTCGGTTTTATTTAGTATTTTTAGCTATATGTGAGATTTGTGGCAATAATGTTTAATGATTTTTGTGATGTTGCAATAAAAGTTTTAATGTTGCTTAAATAAAAATAAAGATTTGAAATCTCACAGCTTAAAATTTGAAAGCATGAGAATTAGGGAAAAAAATTCAAAAGCAAATTCAAGGTTATTTATTTATATTGTTATATAAATGTTTGTTGGAAACGTTTGTGTGAATGCTTTCTAACCAATCATAATATATCTAGGATAAAGATTTAAATATAATTCAAAGTTAAATAAATTAAGTTTAAAACTTAAAAAGTAATTATTTTATTTTCATATTAAACTTCACACATTTGTACTTTTTAGTATAAAAAATGAAATTGCACTGCGCTTTGAATCTTATTTCGAAATTAAAGCCATGCATCTAAAAAGATACAGGGCATTGAGATATTTAGTTAAAAAAAAGAATTTTATTTCCATATTAAAATTTTTTTTTTTACAAATGCAAAGATAAGGTCAATTAGCTTAAGTTTTCATTGAATAATAAAACTTTACATATCCCGTCAACGCACGCAGGGGGTCTTCTTCACCCTACCCTTTCTCTTTTGTTAAAAAATTTTAGGAATTTCTAAACACTTACCCCTGTTACTTCAAGTACCTTCAGGGGGGAGCTAGAAGTAAAAGATAACATCAACAGAAATCGGTGAAAAGGAATTTCTCACTTTTTACTGTGGGGGAGGGGTGAATTGACCCGTGCGTGTACCAGAGTTTCTGATTAATTTAACCCTCTCATATTGAACGAGGCGGTCCGGGGCGGTCCAGAAGTTTTCCCTTAACGGCGACGAAGGCCGGTCTGAGACGGTTGGTGTCTTTTGAGGGGAGGGGAGTTTCTGAGATAGCTTAGGAGATAAGCGTGTTAAGGTCTCCAATTATCCTTACCCACCACAGACCATTTCCTTGAGCCTTAAGGGAAGGTTGCAGCAGGGGGTAGCATGATGTGTTCAATAACCACCCAAGTTGGGAGAGTCCAATTCATGCCTTAGCCTCCCCAAATAGCCCGGTTTTAAAGGATCTAGAAGAAAAAAGTCGCCTCGGGATTAAAGAGTTAACGTAATGGCTAAGACAGCTTACGAACGAGCTCAGCAGAGAAGAAAATACAGAAGATCTATGGAAAAAAGGATATATGTTCAACTTTGCTTTTTCTTGTTAAAAAAACCCATTTGTGCCTTAAATACACGTTATTTATACGAAAAAATATTCTCATGTTTTGTCCATATTTAATTTTTGTGCAAATAGCCAATAAACTAAAGAGTAAGATTCTAACAATTTGGGGTCAAAATGACCCCGCGCGTTTGCTAATGTTCCAAAAATCGGTGCGCTGGCTGAAGGGATATACATTGGATCATGAGGTTTATATTGAAATTATTGTATGCAATCATTTTTGCATTATGGTACCGTAATTTCTCTTAATTACATTAAAATGCGTGAGCTGTAGTAGGAGGTCAAAAATACACTTCTGACAAATACTACTTTATGCTAACTACCATATTACTAAATATCCAAGTTGGGAAGAATACATATTATTCTAGCGTTACTACGCACACCAGTTTCTGTTCTTTCCGGGCTCGAAACAATAAACTTCTCAAATATTTATTTCAGTTTGTGATAAAAGAAAAACCCACAGAAAGCCAGCTGCGGGTATCCAAAAACTCCTTAGCAGTTTATGGGGCCGAAAATTTCTTTTAAATGTATGATGGTCCTTTCTCAAAGCCGACTAGATCCCACGTTACTCTGCCTGAAGGCGTAAAACTTCAAACTTCTCCAAAGGAATAATACACTCATCTCTTTATACCAGAGTATATAGATGTAGCTGCTACTCTAGCTAGGTACAGACGCTATCTATCTAATAGAAAAGAAATGGAGACTTTATCATCCAGGAGGAAACTTCCTCAAACGTGAAATAGTTTGGAAAAATGGAGAGGGGGTGGTCGACGGGGAGAATCCGGGTCTTCGCGAAAAACTCACTGTAAGAGCATTCAGAACAGGAAATCCACTTTTGTGGATTCAGTTGCTTTAATGTGCGGTCGGCTCAACTCAGGAGGGAGGTCGGGGTGAGGATTTCCTTTTCTTGAAAGTGAGGGAGTCCGGATTTCACCTGCCCTTTTGCCTTCTCTTCGATTTGACGGCCATAGATCTATCATTTTGTTTGTAATGCCGATATCAAAATTTTGAGATTCCACTGTCATATTATGGACTTGCCACTAAACATTAAATCAGGTTTTGGGTTGTCAGTTGTGTTCTTCAGAGTACAGCAAAAGTGGTGTAGTGTCAGAAGTTTCTTTTGTGTTCGTCCTTCTCGAGATAAAATAAATTCAATATTTTTAAATTATTTGAAATAATGGTAATTTAGCAGTTGCTAATCCGTTTCATAATTGATTGTAATATGCTTATTGAAAACAAGAAACTTAATGCTTGCAATGCCGACATCCAAATTTGGAGATTCCGTTGTCATAATATAGACTTGCCAGTAAACATTAAATCAGGTTTTGGGTTGTCAGTTTTGTTCTTCAGAGTACAGCAAAAGTGGTGTAGTGCCATAAGTTTCTTTTGTGTTCTTCCTTATCGAGATAATATCAATTAAATATTTTTTCATATTATTTGAAATAATGGTAAATTTAGCAGTTGCTAATCAGTTTCATAATTAACTATAATTTGCTTATTGAAAACAATAAACTTAATGCTTGCAATGGACTTGATATGGACTTGCCAGTAAACAGAAAACATTAAATCAGATTTTGGGTTGCCAGTTGTGTTCTTCAGAGTACAGCACAAATGATGTAGTGTCATAAGTTTCTTTTGTGTTCTTCCTTCTCGAGATAATATAAATTAAATATTTTTTATATTATTTGAAATAATGGTAAATTTAGGAGTTGCTAATCAGTTTCATAATTAACTGTAATTTGCTTCTTGGAAACAATAAACTTAATGCTTGCAATGAGATGTCGAAATTTTCATTATTTCATTATTGTTATATTGATTGACCGTATGATTTTCACTAATTATGATTCATCACTGATTTGACCATATGTGTTACATAAATTTCTAAATAAGTTACATTCTCGAATTACTTCAAAACTCGTGTAATTTGTAAACGTTTTCGATGTTAACCCGTCAGCACACGCACTGTGACAAAATTCACCCAAGCTGCATTTTTTCGCATGAAAAAGGGGTTATTATTAAATGAACGTTCTTATACATATAGTACCTTTCAAGGTGAAGGTCATGAACAGATGGTCAAAAGGAATTTCTTCTGCGTTCAGAAAATCGGGTTTTATTACTGCAATAATGCCAGATGGGAGGAATTTTACCCCGCGCGCGTGCTCGCGTTTCATTTTTGTCCACCATTGAGGCACGAAGCGGGGGAACAAAGTGAGCGCTTACGAACGCGAAAAAGAATTTAGAGCTGGTGTGAAGAGATTAGCCAGAGAACAAGAATACCTTCGACAAGAAAAACTTCCAAAATAAGTATCCGGACGTTTCGATATGTGTCCCAGAAATGATGACAGAAAAACATGAGCATCCCTTTCAGAGGGCATTAAACAAATCTGTAAAAGGCATGTTATCATATTTTCTGAACATTGTTCAAACGATAAGCAGATGGAATGACTAAAATTCGGCTGAGTTATGTTTTCATTAAAAATAGCATATATTATGTAATAATTATTAGAATTATATCTATTATTTTTGTAGTAATTTTAGACATCATTTGCTCAAAAAATTTCAATACAAAGAATATTAAATACGTATTTCTAAATATTGCTACACCTATTACGGGCACTTTAAAAAAGTCGGTTGAAAAAATTTATTTATTTTATCGCAAAATTCGTCAGTCGAAACTGTTATGTGTGCATTTTTCAGTAAAATTACATGTTTAACTAAAAGCCGATTTTCGGCAATAAATATTAAAAACTATCGCTTTAAATTGTTCTTAAATCTTCAGATTGGTTCATAATTACTAATGTAATAGCCGAGATCTCTCGGTAACGCTCTGAGGTCACCAACAACAAAACTCGCGCCATAGCACTGCGAGACGTTAAACAGAATTATTTCACTGTTAGAGAACCTAATTTTCCATAATTTTAGATTTAAAAGAGTAATTGTTGTTCTAATTTCAAATTTAATAGCTCTAAAATAGTGAAATAAAATTTGCTATCCATTGTTATAAAATTTATCTCGCTACGACCAGTAGTTCCCGAGAAAATTAAATTATATTAATCACATATTTCAAATTAATTTTCGTTTTTTAATAAAAATAGTAAATTACGTCAGTGGTTTCTCATGCGCGTGATATAGTTTGGACACCATGATGCATCTAATTATTTAGTGCAATCGTGATGATATAATTTGACAATATTTTTGGGCTGCGTTTAAATTTACACAAAGACATCTTAAGTACAAGAAAAATTGTTCAACAACGAAAAATACTTCACACTGAATGTTGTTTACCAGGAGGGTTTTTGAATAAAGAAATATGTAAATAAAAATATATCCTGTCATAATACATATGTTTATTTTATTTGTTTTCAATCGATGTTAAACATTTCTCTCGCATAAATATCTGTATAAACACGTCAGATTTGAGGGAAATCTGTCGAATGAAGAGGCAATTTGCATCCGTCATACCACGACGGGTGATTTCCTAGTTTAATATAAAAGCGTTATTTTAGCCTAATCATATACCCCAAGTTTATTATGCAACGAAGAAGAATGGAGTAAAATTTGTCCCGCGCGTGTACTAATGTAGCAGAAAGGAGCGCGTGTGCTGACGGATTAAAGATATTTTCAGCTGCTTCTTCTTAGATATTATGAGAGTTTCCATTAATGAAATGTTATTTAATTCTATCAGTACTAATAAATTTTCTTAATTACTATCGCTAATTTTGCTTGAAAATTAGTAACACGCTAAGTTTGAATCAGTTTATTGTTTGGCATGACGATATCGAAATAACATGGACTTGAAAAAAAAGTAGAATTTCTACTGTATAATGTGAACTTGCCCAGAAAAATGAAGCGAGATTTTAGACTATTAATAATTTTTTTTTTGAGATCACAGCCATTGAAATATATTTTGAAAGCAATTTTTTTTCAAAGAATGTATAATTTCCTCCCTTGTAAGTTCTTATAGAATATTTTTATAGAATTTACAAAAGGTTTGGATGTTATTTGAGGAAATATTCCTACCATATAACTTTTTTCAGTCGACATCACTGAATTTCTGAGTTTAAATTAGCTGCACATTTAGGCAATTTTACATTTAGAAAGTCTCCTGATACGTCCAAAAAGTATTAAATGTTGATATACTGGAAAGACGATTTCTAAAACTGAAATAATGTTTTGGCATACAAATGGTTTATTTCCGGTTTCGCTGCAATCCGTTTTCATAAATACAACATTCAATGTTATTAACAACATTTTACTTTCTCGTATACGAAATATACAAAAAGACAGTATTATAATCGTCAATTCGAACTCGAGATTTTGACGAATCTCCACGTTTCTATACCTCCCTGAGTCCTAAAAACACAATTTTGGAATTATGTCTGTCTGTGAACACGATAACTCGAAAACTATTCGAGTTACAGGGATGAAATTTGGTATGTGATCTTTAAAAATAATTTGTAGGTTTCTCTCAAATTTCGGACAAAATCCGTCTACGGAAAGTCCGTCTGTCCACAAACACTATAACTCAAAAACTTGATTAGCTAAATGGATAAAATGTGGTACTCAGTTTTATCATCAGAAATGTAGGTCTGCATCAAATTTTGCTCAAAATCCGTCAAAAGGTTGACTGTCTGTATAATCTCATACTTCTAAACATTATAACTCGCAAGCCCTACGGCGTTGATAAATAAAAATTGGTATGAGGCTTGCTAACATTAATTGTAGATATGTGCCCAATTTTCGTTTCAATCGGTCGAAAAAATGTTGTTCAAATCGCCTATTTGTCTTTTCTCATCACACAATGACGCGAGGCCGTTATTGCGTAATTTCGCGATTCACTTGCGCCGATCCTTTCCGCTTCTTCCCACGCCTTTGTCCTTGAAGCTTCCGATTCCCAAGCTTTTATCCTCCACTGCGCTAGGGACGCTTCGTTTTACTACCTTTCGGCTTATTTTTTCTCCACACATGTTAGGAGTATACGAGAAAGATTAGGGAGGCCACTCCAGCTGTTTTAATTAGGACTGAATGGTGATCGTATGCGGGCAACGTAAAATTATGTTGTGTTAAGCATAACTTTTGATGAATTAAAATTTATTCTAATTATGTTTCTTATTTAGATAAGTACTGTGAAACCTTTTCGAACGGCCACCCCTGCATAGCGGCCAATTTTTCGTGGCACGGATTTTTCGGCCCATAGATCTAATGTTAAAATAACCCCTAGTAACGGCCACCCAACCCCTCTGAACGGCCGCCGGGTGGGTTCGCCCATCCCATTTAAGAAACGCATCGGTTAGAGATTTACTTTTTAAACTGAAAAACGAACTTGAAAAAATGGTTTCTTTCCGAGAAGGGTAAAAACTTAAAACAGTCACAAATTGTATCCTTTTTTCAAAAAATGTAAAAAATTATTAAATAAAGTACTATTTTCTCTTTAGATAAGTCTCAAACTTCATTTTAAATAAGAAATATGTGTCAGACTTGTTTATATTATGTATTATAGCAATTATCTTGTAATTGTAACGAAAACCCTTCAGAGCGGCCACCCCCTCTGAGCGGCCAATTTTTCTCGGAACGGAGGGGTGGCCGCTCAGAGAGGTTTCACTGTATATACTATCATTATTCATTAAGCTCACATGGTCAAGTTTGCCTCTTAAATAGTTATTTACCAATGATAAATATGTCTGCTGTTTGAATTCTCTGATCTCATACTATAAAATAGATTTGGTTAAAAAGCTTTAAAAATTTCAATAAATAAAATTAAGACAGTCAAAGAATTTTAAAACAATAACTCAAACTAATAAATGTGCATTAAAATATTCATATCATATATTTTGAACATGAAAATATTTGAAACTTCTAACTTTTTAAGATGTCTCGAACGATATATTTATCATGCAAAAAAATTTGCAAAGCAAAAAATGTTATGATCAAAGTTCTAAAATGTTTCTAAGAAATTAGTACTCTTTTAATACTGTGTCATATTAGAAGTCACGTGGGCATGGGGCGCCGTTCTGTGATATTAGAAGTGAATATGACCATGGAAGTAATTTTATTGAAAACCATGGAGCTAGACTAAATTAAATTTGGAAACAAATGACTGCAAAATAAATTAAATGATTCAATAAGGGAGATTCATAAATTTATATTTTTAAGCAAATTCAATGTGAAATATATAGCAGTTTCTGAACAGAACACGAGTCAACGTTTACTACGACAAACTTTCAAGAAATTAATAAATTTCAGTTTCTTATATGATATAATTTTCTGAATTTACTTGACTATGAACATCTCTCTTGTGAAAAAAGATTAAAAGTTTTACTCAGTATATTTCTGTATTTTCTTTTAAATTTTGAAGTTCTTTATTTATTCCTTTGTATAGAAAAGCAAAAGTTTCGCTGTATTCCATTATTCAAGCAAGTTTACGCAGATTTCATTTCATTATTTCTCCAATTTTACACTCCAGAAAATTCTTAATAGTCAGACACTTTATTTTTCTTTTCGTCTTTCAAACTTTTGAATAATAAAATTCATTTATTCAGGCCTCCAGAAAAGACTTCATTTAAATAATATTTTTCTTATTCTAAGGCCTTACGCTCTTTGCGTAAGGATAATAATTTAAGCCAATTACTAAAAATAAAAATTATTCGATAAATTTAATAATTTAATTATCTTTTTGCCTCCAATTTACCATGAAGTTCAAGACGCTTAAATGTCTACACTGTTTAATTGTTTTTTCTTAGTATGTACTTGTTTCTATGTTTGTACTTGTCTTTATTTTTTGCGAATGTGTATACCATATATATTTGCAAATGTTTCAAATTTGTATGATATAAAATTAGTTAATGCTACAGTGAATATCTTTTATTTTCCGAAGATAACACGTAACGTCTAAAAAAACTTTTTATTATTCTTTTATACAAAGGCATTAATCAAGTAATCTGAGTAAACGAGAAAAAAGTCCTGAGTCAATACTTACAAATTTGCACGATATATTTTTAAAAAGAGTTTTAGAACCTTTTTTTGTCGGCTCTTTAAAACTCTTAACATTTTGTTTGACTTACAGAAAAAACTTTCCCATACATATTGCAACAGAAAATACTGGGCTGTTGGGTTTTGGTAGTGTATTCTCCGCTTCAGGCTCTGAAATGTAAAGTTTCGATGCACAATTCTACCGCAGGTACGATTACATTTAGATCTGGTGTTTTTTCAACCCCTTCAGACCTGGTGTCTGGTTTACCGGACATCAACTTTGAACAGCTGCTATTAATTCAATAATTGACAAAACTACATGCTGTTTTCTTAATTTGGTTCTCAATTTTCTTAGAAATATAATCGTTGTAAGAATTCTTCGTTTCGGGCATCGAATCATTTCATTTTTTTTTTCAGTTTCTCCCCCCAAAAAATTCGAGAAAATCATCTTTCTTCCCAAAATGGAGCTCGGTGGTGAATTATGCTTTTCAAGTAATTTCTTGTTTTTAATCCCTTTTTCATCATTTAAAAGGTTTCTACAATATTTTATTATCCTTCGACAACCATTTTAAAGTGAAATTTGTGTGATTTTTTTGTCTCTTTTTCCGTTGAAATATCCGGTATTGTCCGGATGCCGGACATAGGGTAACTTTTTTAATTTTTCATCTACATACACAGTACGCAGAAGGAAAAAATTCTAACTCCATTATATCTTAATTCCGACTGAAAGGGTTACATATCCCATCATATGTGATACGTCATGTTGCGTAGCGACCGGGGGGGGGGGACAGGGTTTATAGATGCTCCTGGCACAATTTTTAGGGAGCTCCATGGAGTGAAAACATTACTGCGTTTATGCTATTTTTAATCAAAATATATTGAGCGACGAAAAAATAATACCATGTAACATTTGCGCTTGCAAAGCAAATGACGGCTGGGATTTAAAAAAAGTCATATTATTCCCTCGGCGCCAATTACCCACGCTACGCTACTGGCCAAGTTGACAAAGCGTTAATGTGTTTGTGTCCCTATTTAACCCTCTCATACCGAGCGGGGTGGTCAAGAAATTTTCCCTTAACGACGACGAAGGCCAGTCTCAGGCGGTTTCTTTTGAGGGGAGATGAATTTCTGAGATCACTTAGGAGATAATGCTTGGTAGGGGATCCAATTATCCTTGCCAACCACAGCCCATTTCCTTGTGCCTTAAGTGAAGATTACATAAGGGGGTGGAGTGGTGGAGTAAATGACCACCCAGGTTGGGAGAGTCCAATTCATGTCTTAGCCTCCCAAAATAGCCCGGGTTTAAAGGAACTAGAATAAAAAAGTCGCCTCGGGATAGGGGGTCAAAAAATGCGCTTCCCTGGATGCCGTTTGCACAGGCTAAAGCATTAATGATGATGGAGGAGGCGAAAAAATTATACATGCTATTGTTTGTGTGGTGCGGAAATTTGGTAAGCGATGCGCTAAGTCGTGTTCCATGTGCCATCCTCTTCATCGGATCCCGGTTTATAGCAAGGATTCCATTCCAAAATAGGCATTCATGCATATAGGAAATGAGAGTTCAATCTATAATATCAATTCCATACAAATTGAGCTGTTAAATGTATGAAGAGGATGTGAATAAGTTTTACCGACATAGTGCACTTTTCGTTTTTATTTCAATGCCTATATTGATATTCGCTTTCAAAGACACTTGAGTACCTATAATAGCTGATGGGGCCATACCCGAACAGATTATTGACTCCCTTCGCCACTGCAGGAGGACATTTGATCTAACGCTGGATCAAACGTGCGTTATCTCACATACATGACAGGTCATTGGATGAACCAGTTCTCCGATTTGCGAGGCCAGTTCTCCAATTGTCATTAACCTAACGAGTATACCAATCTCCTGCATATTGATTAGAATATCGTGTAACATCATATTTTATTCCAAAATTAATTCCGAGAAGTTTTAGGTTTGTGATGGCTTTGTCAAACTCAGGATATAACGCAACCTTTACTGAATGAATTAGTACTAGCCCACAAAATTAAGTAATTTGGAATTGAATTACTAACGTTTTCCTTATGTTTGGCAGTATGTTATACAAGAATAATTTTTTTTGTATACGGAGGGGGCACATATATTATATAAATACAATTGTTTTTCTCTGAGTTATGACGTGGCACGAATACTGAAGAAGCAGAATTTTTTCTCTCCGTACAGGATGGTATAGTTCTTGTACTACTAAATTATTTAATTAATCTACATATTCGTACCTATTAAAATAATCTAAAGATATCTTCTAAAGATAAGAATTTTACCAGAGAAACAGATATGTATTTCCGATATAAGACATTAGATTTTCTTTTATAAGACATTAGAAGATAAGATATATCTACTCAATTTAGACCATCTGTTAAGTACTGTGCACGCCAAATGTGGCGACCCCCGAATTAGGGTTACTATTTCGTAACCGCATGGGACATAACCCTCCAGAATTAGATTAGGACGGAAGACTCTGTGATGGAACTCTCATTTTGAAAAAAACCGCTGTATTCTGAATCATCACTTCACTTCTCTTCATAGATCTCACTGCACTCAACATCATACAGTCCATGATCTTATATTTTAGTTACACCGCAACTTATTTTATAGTTATCCCACAAATTAGATCTATCGATTGATTGCAACACCATCTTTACATCCCTATTTTCCCTTAAAAACAACCAATTTAATAAAAAAGTAAATACATGAATAAACATCAAGAAAAAGTGTTTTCCCTAATAAAATGTTTGCAAAAATGTTACTTCAATACTTAAAAAACTTTGCATGAACTTGCTATTTGCAAGATAAGCGCGTTTATACTTAAGCATGATTAAAAAGACTTAAAGTTCTGAGAAAACCAAAATTTCAAGCTAAAAGAATTCATACAAATATTGTGTTTCATAATAAAAATAATGTATAAAATATTGTCTACCAATGGTTTTTTTTCTAAATAATATTTGCTGTATACTTTAAAAAAATTATAAATAAACAGGAATATATCTTTACCACAGCGGAAAGTGTAATTTATTTTCCTGAACATGCAACCCCCTTTATTAATTTTCATATATGCCTCGTTGTTTTGCGTTAATGATGTTTGTGTTAAATTTATCAACATAGAACTTCAACACTCAACGGGTCTTCAGTATCTCGCCTATACGGAACGTCGTTAAGAAGATTCTGTATTTTGGTTAGCACAAAACAAAGCATTATCTTCTTCTTATTATTGTTGTTTTTAGATGCAAAGCAAGAACAAATGATTTTTGAATATTAAATAATAAAATTCTCAATAATATACAGAATTATTAAAGGGAGTTTTAAAACAGAGGCGAGATTTCAGGTTTTTTTATCATAATAAAAACTACTCTTACTTTATTAGACTTAAGAAGTCTGCTGTAGCCAAAGCAAAGACTCATTTCTAGAGGTAAAATTATATGTTGTTTTTAAATCTTAAATTTCCTAAACACATCATTTTTCATTGAGTTTAAAGATCTATGAACCAAATTACTTCTTTATGAATATTTTTATCCTATAAGTAATTAAATTTTTTGCCAGATTTTAAGTTTAAGAAAATAAAATGCATCAAGCGGCATATCCTCTATTTAAAGGGAAGAGTGCATTTAAAATCTCTAATAATAATAAAGGAGAATGTATGTCTCTGTGTGTGTTGGCGTTCTATAGGGCAGAATACTGGATCCAAATCTACGAAATTTGGCAAAAACATACATTTGGTGCGAATGTGTACGTCGGGGCACTTTTTTTAAAATTTTAATTAGAATTTGAATTAATTAATAATTAACTGAAATTTTGGTATTTTTCCTTAATAACTTCCAAAAATATAAGAGCATAAAAATAATTTTTGCACCATATGAAAGTGCAAAAATTGCCTTTTTAATAATAACAATTAAGTTGCCGTACAATTTTTTCCCTAATTTAAATAAATTTTTGAAAAATACGTCTTGGCATAATTTACAATAGTACTTTTTATTATTTCAACACAATTCAAACCGTTTTCATTGTTTAACAAAACTTTTATTTGCATGTTTCTCTATCATTGTTGAAAGCTAAGATGATATCTTAATATTTAATGCTACGTTTTAATAAACATATTTTAATCCAGCTAACATGCTGATGGAAGTAAAATATGCCGAGCAATTTTAAAGTTAAAATAAAATGCATATTGTGGGAGAGGAATAAAAGATTGAAGTTGATGCCGACAACTTGCAGTTGGATGTTACATGGCACAAACAGTCACTTGATTCCTTTAGGGACTGTGAGAACAGGAGCAAGGCTACTGAAAAACATTTTAAATGTCTATCACAATTTAAAATGAATTTGTTAAGGGAACCATGAATATGAAATTATGCATAAGTGATTTAATTGAAATTATATTTCCGGAGAACTGCTGATCGCCGCACGTAGCTAGAAAATAATATTTTTAAAATAAACAACTACTTCAATAAATTTCATTTGTGTAATTATATCAGAAAATAATTCATTTACATATAGATTATGTATTTTTTCGAACTTTAAATTAATTTTTTAAAAATTCGTGAGTATTTTCTCCACTACTTTTTCGTATGCGTATACACTCAAGGTACGTTTT